>CM027122.1:22231414-22448233 GCA_015476505.1 Urochloa ruziziensis | reverse complement strand
TACATCACCTCCTGATCCGTGACGTCCGTGATGGAGTTGCGCTTTTCCGAGAACCTGCGGACGAAGTCGTGCAGAGTCTCGTTCTTGCGCTGCCTGATCTGACCGAGGAGCCGCTTGCTCCCGGGCCTTTCCCAGGTACCGAGATAGTTACCGATGAAGAGTTCGGTAAGCTGCTCCCAGTTGTCAATGGCGTCCTGCGGGAGTCCTGCCAGCCAATTGCGGCAGTCCTTGGTAAGCATGATGGGAAGATAGTTCGCCATCACGTCCTCGTCGCCGCCGGCTGCTTGTACGGCGGTGTAGTAGATCTGAAGCCACTGAGATGGGTCAGATTTCCCGTCGTACTTGTCGATGTCCGACAGCTTGAAGCCTCTGGGCCACGTCACGCTTCTCAAGCGCTCGGTGAACGACTGGAATCCGCCGATCCGACCTCTAGGGCGGGAATCGCTCGGACCCGATCCATCAACCGCTCTTGGGGGTGTG
Source organism: Urochloa ruziziensis (assembly GCA_015476505.1). Lineage (NCBI taxonomy): Eukaryota > Viridiplantae > Streptophyta > Magnoliopsida > Poales > Poaceae > Urochloa > Urochloa ruziziensis. The sequence goes on along the minus strand of CM027122.1, from coordinate 22,447,753 downwards.
CTGTCCCTCCTGCGATCCCGGTCCCTGGGTGGGGAACGGGTCCTCCGATAGTTCCGAGTCCTGGGTGGAGTTCGGATCCTGCCGGTAGGTTCTGTTGCGCGGTGAAGTTCGATCTCTTGGTGGAGTCGGTCGCCTAGGTGGTGGAAGCACTCGTCGTCGACCGCCATTGTTGCCGCGCCTTGGGCTACCGGAGAGGTCAGAGTAGTCTGACTCTGTCGAGTAACCGCTTCTGTTGGGGTTATGACGGGGATTTCCATGATCCCGATCATACTCTTGGCGCCGTCGGAGTTCTTCGCGATGGCGCTCTTCAGCGCTATTGGTGATGATGTCCCTTGCATCTCGATCTCTGTTGATCGTGGTGCGGAGGTCTTCATCGCGACCCGATCCGCCGCCGGCCCGGTGTCGAGATGAACCGGGTTCAGGAGCGTCGGTAGTCGTTCTGCCTTGCATCTGGTGAACCTGGACGGAGGCGGCCTGCACGAGAGCCCTTACCTTTTCCAGGCCCGGAGTGTTAGGCGGTAGCCGATTGATTTCCTCGTTGATAGTAACGAGGTTCTGGACTGGTGTCTCGTAGACTTCGTGTCCGTTGAACTCGAACGTGCCGTCGCGCATCAAGTTCCGGGCGCTCCTCCGCTCGTGTTGATCCCGTTGGCGACGATGATCTTCAGAGCGAGGCTCCTGGAGTCGAGCAGTACCAGATCCTGACGCGGCGGCTCCATGTGGTCGTGCGGCTCTGCGAGTCGCCCGACTGGCATTGCGTCCTCGACGCTGGTTCCTGGCTTCGGTCGTCTCCTCAGCAGGAGTGACCTCATCTTCTGAGACGGGATTGGTAGGCGTTGCTGGCGCCACCATATAACAATATGATCCGACTCCTTCTTGCGCGAGGTAGTCTTCCTCGGACTCGGAGAAGTCGGATGTGGGCGTGTAACGCTCCAAACTACTCGGAGTCAATTCTCCGAGTGATCCTAGTAGTTCCGGCTCTGTAGAGGCATCGGACACCGTGTATCCTTCCGGCAGATCGTCTAGGATTGAGGGTCCCAGCAGATCTAGCCCGTAGGAGTCGCTCCCAGAGAAGTAATCATCCGACTGGATGATGTCCTTCATCTTTTGCTTCCGAGCAAGCGCGCAAAAGCCAGGGGTCTGAACAGCAATGACCTCAGGGCTCTGGACGCGTGTGGGTTGAGCGTTTACGCTCTGCGATGATTCGGCGACGCGACTCTCAGGAGTCGGATCGAAACCGAGTGATTGTAGATCTGTTCCCGACTGGTTTGGCCTCGCGTTCTGTGAAGGACTCAGCGGGGTAGATCCGGTACGATCAGAGGCGATCGGACCGGATTGGGCCGTGATGGCCGAAGTCGGCGCCAGAGAGGAGACCTCCGTGGCGTCCGTCGCATCCGCCGCCTGGGTATCCAAGACGGTGGTGGTGATGACGTCCCCGAACTGGATCTCGACTTCGTCGACGTCCGGGAGGTTGCAGCTGTCCAAGATCTTGACGCGATCCATCGAGCTTACCAGATTGATCTCGGCGATATCCCCTACCTGGCGCGCCACTGTCGGTGATATTATCTCCGGCAGTCTTCCACGGGGTAGCCCACGGAAGTGATTTGTAATGTAGGGAAGATCGCAAAGATCGGAAGCAGGATGGTTAAGATGGACAGACACAAGGGTTTATACAGGTTCGGGCCGTCGACTCGACGTAATACCCTACGTCCTGTTTTGGGGTGTTGTATTGCGTGTTGAGTTGTTGTCTGATGAATCGAGTTGGCTTGAGTTGTGGTTCAGATGTGGTGTAGTTGTTTTTGAGGGGGTCCCTGCCCGCCTTATATATCGGGGGGCAGGGTTACAAGTCGGTTTGTATCTGATCCTATCTCTAAGAATCCTTTCCTTCTTTACAATAATTCCTATTCCAACTAGGACTTCTCCTTCCAGATCCTTCCTCCGTGCGCCGACTTGTCCCGCACGTCTTCAGGTCCAGAATGATGAGGTGAGCCGCCCCCTTTTGGTGGGCTGCCAAGCTTTCTCGTGAGGTACCCAGATACTATATCCCCCACAGTCATTGTGGAGGAAAGCATATCTAAGTCCTGGAGGCAGCGGCTTCAACTCAGGCGGGGGGTGTTGTGGCTTTTCTTCCTCATCGAGTTTTATAAAACCGTCCGTTTCTGCCTCTTGGATGAAATGGTTAGCCTCTTCAGCCTGTGAGGACTGAGCTTGCTCTTCTTGAGCGGAGCTAACTGCTTTCTCCACGGGGTCTGTCTCAGATCGGGCCTCTGTGATAGTGTTCACTGACCGCACAAGGCTGACCGGGATGATCTCTTTACCAACCTTGAACTGTATCGTGGCTCGATCATGGTTCGGGTTGGCAAGGTGCTCTATTGGCTGTCCGATCAGGAAGAAGTTGTCACCTCTAGGGATATCGAAAATGTGGAAGTCTAGGAAGATCCTATTGCGTCCCATGTGTATGGGCACAACACGAATGATTCCTCTACATTCCATCATTTGGCCGTCGATCCACTTGAGGTGCTTACGGGAGAAGGACCGGGGTTCGTCTGGTTGCACTTGTGACGCGAGTGCACTTGATATGATATTACTCCCGACCTTCGGGTCATAGGCAACTTCCTGAGAGTCAGTTCCCTCAATAGCGCAATGGAGTACTCTGAAGTTGCGGGTAATTCGGATGATGTCCTCGCAACTTTCAATTTCCTCCGTCCATTCCTTGCTCATGATCGCAGATAAACCCTCGATCTGCGGTACGGCTTCTGGAATGAACGCCTTAGACCTTGAACTTGCGCACACTTGTTCCATGGGCATACGTGATGTATTGCCGATCTCCAAGTACTCTTCTTCTGTAAAGAGCTCGGGAATGAAGTGCGGCAGATCGTCAAGAATATTTTCATGGTCTGAGGACTTGGGGTGTTCGAGCACTTCCTCTATGATCGGAGGAGGCGGATCGAATGTGAGGGCGAGTAGTGGCTGTTTGTCTGTGGGGGTTGTTGGTGGTGTTGGTGGGTCGTCGAAGACGCCAGTGTACTCGGTAGAGTTGAGAACCTTTTCCAAGATCTCTCGTACCTCATCCACTGTCTTGTATAGCACTGACCCTACGGAGGTGATGTTCAAGAACTGTGCACTCTCCGGCTTCAATGCACCAACAAAATGCTGCATAAGCATTTCCTCTGGAATGTTATGCGGTGGCCCTGAGTTGGCCAATTTTATGAACCGCTCCCACGTGGCTCCAAGTGACTCATTGCCTTGCTGATATGTCATCAACTCAACTCTGAGTTTTAAGATCTTGGAGACAGGGTAAAAGAACAGACAAAACTCGTCCTTCAACTTGATCCAATCTTCGCTAAATCCCCTTGCAGTCCGGTCGTACCAAGATTTTGCATTTCCCATCAGAGAAAATTGGAAAAGTTTCCATCGTATAGTGTCTTGATTTACGCCGGGTATAATCAGAAGAGAGCAATTCTCCTCGAAAACCTGCAAGTGAGCATAGGGACTTTCGTCCTTCGTTCCACTGAAAGACTGTGCACGAACCATGGCAACGAGACTGGGACGGATCTCGAAGCCATGAGGTGGTATGGGGTGGCAAGATGAAGGCGGATCCAAATACTCGCTAGATGGAACCGTCGGGTAACTAGGAGAAAACTCCATGTGGTAGATGGTTATGGGGGTAAAGGTGTACGGCTAAAAAGATCCTACACTAGTGTTGCTACCGTTCCCCGGCAACGGCGCCAGAAAAGCTTGTTGGCACTCCTTAGCCTAACTAAAATCCGCAAGCGCACGGAGTCCGATGTAGCCTTTCACCAGGGGAGTAAGAACCTGGATATCGAATCCAAGGAACGGCAGACGCGACTAGCCTAGAACTTTTCTAACTGGATCCACCAAGGAGAAAAAGGATAAATGGGTAGAGAGCTTGACTTTAGTTAGCTACTCGTTACCCCAGTCAAACTATCGATACCTAACCTAATCTGCTTCGACGGCTAGAACGGGAAGAACTCAGAACGGGGTGAGAGAGGGGTTCTTTCGGGCTCAGCACTACTGTTATGAATACACCCGAACGTGGTGGAGTACAAAGGACGGACAGGGCTGTCACCACCTGCCGCCTACCACTGCAGTTCCGTGGGGTGCAACACAACCTGAGATGACTAGCCAGCACAGGCACCACGCCTAAGCTTTCAGTCACTGACCTCCACCCAACGCGAAGGGCTATAGAGGAAACCCCAAACAAGGGTCGCTGTCACTCGCGCAGACTCAGGTACCCGCAGATCAAAGATAAATATGATAACTTGCTGAAAGTAAGTTGTAAACTAGCGAAGTACTAAAGGCAAGAGACCGAGGACTTACTGAAGATAACTCTTGAATATATTCCTCGGGGGGCGGAAATGTTGAGACGAGACCGAGAGAGAAATCCCGGACTCTCTCTACAAAGCTCGGCTGCCACCCGAGCAACTCACCCACTCTCTCCCTACTCTACTCTAAAGGTGAGAGCACAAACTCACTAAGCTACTCTTCTCTCCTTTGGATGATTTGATGGATGATTTCTCAAGGTGAAGAAGGGTCCCTTTTATAGCTTCCAGGGGCGGTTGCAGGCGTCAAGTGTAAGCTAACACTCTGCTTAACTGTCACGCGAAGGGGGACAGGTGGCGGCCTCTGGGGTGGCATGCCGGCCTAGGCCAGGCCGATCGGCCTCGCCTTGCTGCCCCGTGGCACCGCCTTCTTCAGGGACGCTCTGGATTGCACCCTGAGGTCGGTAACGGTTGCGTTGGATTAAGGCTGTCCGAGAATCCAATGTTGGTGGGCCCTTCAATCCATGCAAATGTAGCTTAGGCCTTTCGGGTTCTTTGGATCAAACCGACGTTGATCGCACGTCTCATGATCATCTGAGTTGTGTTTGTGATCTTCTAGACCAAGGACGTGGCATTCGGCCACAGAAGGGGGCCGGCCGGCCTGGCTTTGTGTCAAACATGGCTCAGCTTTTGCTTGCTTGCTCCTGCACTCACAAATTATACAAAACTTGTGGAACTCATTAGAAATAATCAATTTTACTTTGTTATGAGCAAGATGGGCCTGAAATGTGACGGAATGTTGGTGGTGAAACCGTATCATAACGACCACCAACATTGATCCTCCCCTGACGGACTTGCACTGTCTACCTTCTTCCTTTGCCATGGTTCTGCTCGTGTCCTTGGTTCCGTTGCTTGTTCTAGGGGCATTCCTTGTAATAGTCACCCATCTGCCCGCATTTGAAACAAGCACTCCCGTTACTCGGACGGGCTGGTACCTGATAGTTATTGCGGGGAGCAGCAGGCGGGGGTGGAGCGGGGAAACGATTTGGTGCCTGCTGTGGTGGCCTGATAACCCAACGTCCTTGCTGCTCGGGCCTCTGGGGGTTGGGAGTAGGACTACTTTGTACAATCTTGTACCTCAGGTTCTGGGAACTGCCCTGAGTCATGGGCGCCTTTCTTTTCTTCTCGGCTTGAACGGCCGCCATAGCATCCTCTTGAGTGATGGCCAGGTTAACAAGCTCATTGTAGGTGGCGGTCCCGGTGGTGTTCAGGCGCTCTCTGAGTCTGGCACTAAGACCTCTGCGGAAACGTTCCATCTTCTTCCCATCCGTGTCAGCATGAGAACCAGCATACTGGCATAGGCTGCTGAAGCTGTGGGCATACTGGGTCACAGACCTGTTGCCTTGGGTGAGAGCCAGGAACTCATTAAGCTTTCTCTCAATCAAACCCTCAGGGATATGGTGAGCTCTGAAGGCGGTCTTGAAATCAGTCCAAGTTATCACAGTGTTTTCCGGAAGGGTGGCCAGGTGATTTTCCCACCAGATGAGGGCGGGTCCTCGGAGTAACTGGGTAGCAAACCGCCTTGCTCTCCTCGGAGCATGGTAGAGCAAGTACCGATAACTTCGATTCCATAGCACGAATCCAAGCGTCAGCATTCAATGGTTCAGTGGCTTCATGGAAGGTCGATGGCTGAGTACTCAGAAAGTGTTCATAGCCAGCGACATAGGGCTGAGCATCATGGTGTCCCCCTAGGCGTTGTTGCATCAGCTGTCGCTGCACATCTAGCATCCCCTGCATCATTTCAGTTTGGGTGGCAAAAAACGCCTCCATCGGATTTTGCGGGGGATTCGGCAGTGGTTGCTGGTTTGCTTGGGTGCCACTGTTTTGCCCAGCAGTGGTTGCTGGTTTGCTTGGATGCCACGGTTTTGCCCAGCAGTGAAGTTGGTACGGCGGGTCGAGTCAACCATCTGCAAAATCATTTACTCATTAGCCACATGATCTTGAAACTCGTGTACAAGGTAAACAAGGCAATCATGTGCGAAAATAGTAAGCGTCCATCGCAGAATTTCCTGATCAGCAAAGCTGTCAAAGGAGAAAATTCGTATCTCCCAGGTTACAAGTCCCAAAATTATGAATTTTTGCCAGCAGCTAGAAAATGTAGTGAGCTACAACTTCCGTATAAAGCTCCAGGTCAGATTCGCAATCTAGCTAGGGCGAAAAATTCAAAGTTCACGTCTCTGTTTTTGCGGTTTTCAGAACGGCCGAGGCTCACCAAAACGTGCATAACTCCCTCAATTCTTAACCAATAGAGCTGAAATTTTACGAGCATCATCAATATGAAATTCCTTAGAAGTTTGGTATTCAACCTTTAGCGCAGAAATGAAAAATGCATGCATTAAAAATTCAAACCAGATTCTGCTGCAGAGTTTAGCTGTTACAACCATATCGAACTGACTAACATTAGGGTTAACTCCTACCCTAAGTTACATCATGGTCAAGCTGCACAAAAGACATACTCAACTCAAGCTAGCCTATCCATCACTGTCCAAAAGTAGGCTACGCTGAGGAGTAACACTGCCGATCATCTAGAAGTCGTCGAGGTTGTTGACCGAAGCCTCACTCTCGACGGGTGAACCAGGGGTCGTGGGTAGAGGCGGCAAGTCACTAAGGGTATCCGTGCCGGACATACCCTGAACCTCCTCGAGGTCTATCTCTATCTCCATGGTGCGCCACTGTCGGTGATATTATCTCCGGCAGTCTTCCACGGGGTAGCCCACGGAAGTGATTTGTATTGCAGGGAAGATCGCAAAGATCGGAAGCAAGATGGTTAGAATGGACAGACGCAAGGGTTTAGACAGGTTCGGGCCGTCGACTCGACGTAATACCCTACGTCCTGTTTTGGGGTGTTGTATTGCGTGGATTTCGCTATGAGCTGAGATGAGATGTGTTGGGTTGTTTTGGAGGGGGTCCCTGCCCGCCTTATATATCGGGGGGACAGGGTTACAAGTCGGTTTGTAGCCGATCCTATCTCTAAGGATCCTTTCCTTCTTTACAATAATTCCTATTCTAACTAGAACTTCTCCTTCCAGATCCTTCCTTCGTGCGCCGACTTGTCCCGCACGTCATCAGGTCCAGAACGGTGGGCTGGGCCGCCCCCTTTTGGTGGGCTGCCAGACTTGCTCGTGAGGTACCCGGGTACTATATCCCCCACAGTAGCCCCCGAGCACTTCTTGGCCGATCATTGGCTGTCATTGATCTGTCTTTTCTTGCATGATCCGAGTGCTCTCAAATTGTTTAAGATCTCATCCGAGTGGTTTCGGAGAAGACCCGAGTGGTTTCGAAGAAGATCCGAGTGCTTGCTCAAACGTTCCTGAAAACAATTCTTCAATTGTAGCCATAGTGAGGGGAAGAAGTGCTCTTTTTTCACGACGCGACAGCGAAGTGAATACACTTAGCCCCCGAGCCTTGGGCAATTTTAGTATAAATTTGGCCAAGGGTCTTCAACTTTTCTCCGTCGAAATCTTGGTCATCAATGGTGTGCACCTCCAGGTGCACCCATTGGGTGTAGCCCCCGAGCCTTGAGTAGAATAGTATATTCTGGTCGAGGGTCAAAAATAAAATATTATGAATTTCTTCTTGAACTTAATCCATCAATGGTGTGCACCTCCAGGTGCACCCATTGGGTGTAGCCCCCGAGTCTTGATTCGACTCGGCACGATCGTGTCAAGACTCTGAAAGCCGTAGATCATAACTGAACTTTTCAGCCCCCATGCCTCTAGGCATGGATTTCGGATAATCTTTTCCTTATGGGGCTTTTTTGTTTCCCCTTCTTAAGGATTTTGTTCTCAAGTTCTTTGAACTCGGCGTGACTCTCGAGTCGTGTCCCACGACCCAGCTTGACCATATGGTAAGCCACCTTCTCACAAGATTTATACTTGTCAGCACTTGACCCAGTCTTCTGAGCGAATTTAGCGATAGTATCGCATGCCTTACGTAAAAATCAATTGCAAGGTTGCAATATTAATTGCAAAAATAAATCTGGCCGTCGACTAATTTTAGCCTCACGACCGAGTGGTTTCTGCCCCTGAACACTAGCTCAGGAACCCACATTTTTGTTAATTTGACAGAACCAAACGGTCGTGCCATATTTCAGCCCATTTAGGCCCATCAATCCGTAAAGTCCGTTGCTTCCTAGGGAAACTAACGGTTGCCTTATTGAAGCCAGAATATCGCGAGATATCGCGACTTCCATACCGCATCTTTGAATTCAAAGCGACGGGACGTGCCTGCGTCGGTTGAGTTCCCGAGACACGCATCGCGCCGCGCGCGGGAGGAACGGTTCACTCCATTATAAGCCATCCCCGCCGCAATCTTCTCCCTTTCCTTGCCCTGAGGTAATAAATCGATTTGTTGCCGTTTGTGTGTTCAATTCCACCCATTGGGTGTAATCCCGATGAAAAACTGACGAGGCTAGCCCTTCTGGTGGTGGCGATCCTGCAAATTAATTTTTGTAGATTATCTGTAGTATTGGTAGTAGAAGTACTTTGAACAATGTTTAATCCTTTGTGCTTGTATATAAGTTTTCTGGAGGTGCTACTCCCTTTCTCGTTTCTGCGCTGGCCGTAATTTCCGAGTGGTTGACCTGTTACGGAGTAGATTAGCCTCGTTGGTCTTAGTCTCATGCCGCAGAGTCTTTGTCGTGCGTGTAGAGCTTTGACTTGGCGAGTACTTTCCCCACGATTTAAAGTTTGTTCCACTCGTACTTTATGTGCGTGACGCGAAAGAAGAAATTCGAGTAGTAGATATAATGCAGACAGAAGATGAAGTCAACTTTGTTGACAACTTAGATGACATTTATAAATCTGCCGAGTCGAAACTGGGGATGATTATCCATAGAAACCACTCGGCGAGGATTATTAAAAAATATCTTAAAGAAATAAGAAATTAATACATGACCTGTCGGTTGGTGAGATTCTGCTGGCGCTTCGTCTCGAAACCTTCCGGTCCGCCGTAGATCATACGGACCACTCGGTCGGCCTCCTGAAACTCGTCGCCAGGCTCGTCGTTTCGCCTGTCGTCTCTTGGGGAACTATCGTTCCTCCTTTTGTAGGGAGGGCCTCTGTTGCCCCCAGTGAAAGCTCGCTTCAACCCGTAGCACTCTCGTGCCGAGTGCTCGTGCTTGTGCTACGGACATTGCTCATCGAGCATGCGCTGGAAATCTTCTGGAGTTACCCGGCCTCTGGGCCGGTCCAGAGTGGCGACCATATCGCCCTCGCTCTTCTTCTTGCGAGGGTGACTGTCGCTGCGACGATGGTCGTCGCGTCGGTCTTCATCTTCGCGGCGGTCGCGCTTGCGGGTCGTCTTGTTTCTCTCCTCCCAGCGATTCTTGAGCTCGCTGAGTTGTTCCTTCTCTGTGATCTCCGCGTCCGCCCATGTGCTAGCGACCCGGAACATATCATTGACAGTCGCGGGTGGCTTCCGAGTCCACTTGTGGATCAATCTTCCATCGGAGATGCCGTTCTGGAAGGCTGTCATCACCTCCTGATCCGTCACGTCCATAGTGGAGTTGCGCTTCTCCGAGAACCTATGCACGAAGTCATGCAGGGTCTCGTTCTTGCGCTGTCGTATCTGGCCGAGGAGCCGCTTGCTCCCGGGCCTCTCCCAGGTTCCGAGATAGTTACCGACGAAGAGTGCGGTAAGCTGATCCCAGTTGTCGATGGCGTCCTGAGGGAGTCCTGCCAGCCAGTTGCGGCAGTCCTTAGTGAACATGATGGGAAGGTAGTTTGCCATCACATCCTCATCGCCGCCGACCGCTTGTATGGCGGTATAGTAGATATGAAGCCATTGGGATGGATCAGACTTCCCGTCGTACTTGTCGATATCCGACAGCTTGAAGCCTCTAGGCCATGTTACGCTCCTCAAGCGTTCGGTGAACGACTGGAATTTGCCGATCCGACCTCTGGGGCGGGAACCACTTGGACCCGAGCCATCTGTTGTTCTTGGGGGAGTGCTCTCCCTCCTGCGATCCCGATCCCTGGGCGGGGAACGGGTCCTCCGATAGGTCCGAGTCCTTGGTGGAGTTTGGTCTCGTCGGTAGGTTCTGCTGCGCGGTGGAGTTCGCTCCCTTGGCGGGGTCGACCGCCTACGTGAGGGAGCCGCTCGTCCTTGTGGCGAAGTACGACCGCCGTCATTGCCGCGCCTTGGGCTACCGGAGGGGTCAGAGTAGTCTGACTTCGTCGAGTCGCCGCTTCTGTTGGAGTTACGACGGGGATTTCCAATGATCCCGATCGTATTCTTCGCGCCGTCGGATCTCCTCGCGATGACGCTCCTCAGTGCTGCTGCAGGATGACGTCCCTCGCGTCTCGATCTCTGTTGATCGTAGTGCGAAGATCTTCATCACGATCCGATCCACCGCTGGCCCGGCGTCGAGACGGACCGGGCTCAGAAGTGACCGTGTGTGCTCTGCCCTGCATCTGATGGACCTGGACGGAGGCGGCCTGCACGAAAGCCCTTACCTTTTCCAGGCCTGGAGTGCTGGGTGGCAGCCGACTGATTTCCTCGTCGATGGTGACGAGGTTCTGGACCGGCGTCTCGTAGACGTCGTATCCGTTGTACTCGAACATGCCGTCGCGCATCAGGTTCCGGCTGCTCCTCCTGTCATGCCGATCCCGATGACGACGGTGATCCTCGGAGCGTGGTTCCTAGAGTCGAGCGGTGCCAGATCCTGTTGCGGTGGCTCCATGTGGTCGTGCGGCTCTGCGAGTCGCCCGACTAGCGTTGCGTCCTCGACGCTGGTCCCTGGCTTCAGTCGTCTCTTCAGCCGGAGTGACCTCATCCTCTGACACAGGGTTAGGTGGCGTCGCTGGCGCCACCATGTAGCAGTATGACCCGGCTCCTTCTTGCGCGAGGTAATCTTCCTCGGACTCGGAGAAGTCGGATGTGGGCGTATAACGCTCCAAGCTACTCGGAGTTAATTCTCCGGGTGATCCTAGCAGTTCCGGCTCCGTAGAGGCGTCGGACACTGTGTAACCTTCCTGCAGGTCGTCCAGGATTGAGGGTCCCCAGTGGGTTTGACTCGTAAGAGTCGCTCCCAGAGAGGGAATCATCCGCCTGGACGATGTCCTTCATCTTCTGCTTCTGAGCAAGCGCGCAAAAGCCAGGGGTCTGGACGGTGATGACCTCAGGGCTCGGGACGCGCGTCGGTTGAGCATTTACGCTCTGAGATGACTCAGCGACGCGACTCTCAGGAGCCGGATCGGAACCGAGTGATTGTAGATATGTTCCCGACTGGTTGGGCCTCGCGTTCTGTGATGGACTCAGCGGGGCAGAACCGGCACGATCAAATGCGATCGGACCGGATTGGGCCGTGACGGCCGAAGTCGGCGCCAGAGAGGAAACCTCCGTGGCGACCGTAGCTCCTGCCGCTTGGGTATCCAAGGCGGCGGCGGTGATGTTCCCGAACTGGATCTCGAATCCGTCGACGTCCGGGAGATTGCAGCTGTCCAAAATCTTGACACGATCCATCAAGCTTACCAGATTGATCTCGGCGATATCCCCTACCTGGCGCGCCACTGTCGGTGATATTATCTCCGGCAGTCTTCCACGGGGTAGCCCATGGAAGTGATTTGTATTGCAGGGAAGATCGCAAAGATCGGAAGCAAGATGGTTAGAATGGACAGACGCAAGGGTTTAGACAGGTTCGGGCCGTCGACTCGACGTAATACCCTACGTCCTGTTTTGGGGTGTTGTATTGCGTGGATTTCGCTATGAGCTGAGATGAGATGTGTTGGGTTGTTTTGGAGGGGGTCCCTGCCCGCCTTATATATCGGGGGGCAGGGTTACAAGTCGGTTTGTAGCCGATCCTATCTCTAAGGATCCTTTCCTTCTTTACAATAATTCCTATTCCAACTAGAACTTCTCCTTCCAGATCCTTCCTTTGTGCGCCGACTTGTCCCGCACGTCATCAGGTCCAGAACGGTGGGCTGGGCCGCCCCCTTTTGGTGGGCTGCCAGACTTGCTCGTGAGGTACCCAGGGTACTATATCCCCCACACTCCTCCTCCTCATCTACCATCTCCACGTCCTGCTCTAGAGGAACCTGCTGCTGAAGTATCCCTATGTGCTGGTGGGCGTCCTCAATGTCAAGGTGGAGGTCCTGAACCTCGTCCTCTAGCTCTCCAACACGGTCAAGGAGCCCAACCCCCTCGTTGTGAAGCGAGTCTATCTCCTCCTGCATCGTCTCGATCTGGCCTAGGTGGGTACCATGCTCCTCCTGCATCTCGGCTATCTGTGCCAAGTGAGTCTCTCGCTCCTGCTGAAGGGTGGTGACCTGTCCAAGCAAGTCTCCAATCTGAGCCTGGAAGTTGGCCATAGCCAAGTCTGTGTCGGCGGCCTCCAGGGTGAGAGTAGTGTAGTCGTACTGAAGCTGTCGGAAAGACCGGTAAGAAGCCATGCCGAACTCAACCGAGTCAGCCAGTCCTCCCTGAATCAGTGCGCGAAGCCTGGAAAACGCGGTCACGTACCGTGCTAGTCCCTCAGCAGTCGGAACAGGACCAGCCCAGTCAACAATCGCCTCCACGTTAGCTCGACGGTCCAGCCAAGCCGGGTCGTCGGGCTGCGTGGTAGGAAGTAAACCAAGCGGGGAAGTCATCACCTCCACGGGGCGGAAGTCGCAAAAGACGTTCAGCACTCGCAAGGCAGCGGACTCCACAGTGTCAGTCAACCGGTGGCCTATCACCTCGGCGTCGAACAACGGCCACTCGGGTGGTGAGGATGAGGTGGCACGTAGACCCTGGTGATGCAACGAAGCACACCGTCCACAAGGAACTCGCGGCACGAGTAGAGGGGTGGTGAGGCGAAGCCGGCGATGCTCAGAGCGTCCCACAAGATAGAGGGAAAACCCTCCCAAGCGAGGCACTCGGAGTGGAGAAAACCGTCCGTGCCAAACACAAAGTAAGCCGCGTCTGCCATCTGTAGAAGAATGAATAGAGAACCGAGTAAGAGCTGTGCGGAAGGAAAAAGAAGACTAGGACAACAGTGGAAAAGCGAGCGTAACTCCAGAACTACCCAACAAAAAGCTCCCAAATTTTACCAGGTTGTTCTTAAGGTCATCAACCACAAGTTTGGTATTCAGAGGTTTGTTTGGTTTTGAGTTTAAGGTGGGTTAAACTTTCAAATTTCAACTTGCTGTCTGCCAGATTTTTCCCGCAAACAGGCAGCTCTTGTTTTGATCATAACTCAAGCTGTACTTGTCCAAAAATTCTGAAATTTTTACAGCAGCTTAGCTACAAAATTATGAACAACTTTTATTTAAGGTGCCCAGACGACAGAGATATTATAATGACCCGAAAAATTCGGACCAGCAGAGGAACACAGTTTTTGACAGATTTTTAAGAGTTGTGAGACTTACGATTTTTATTTCCTTTTTGCCTCAAGTGGTCTTAACAATTTTTAAAGTGGTTATTATGATGCAAAAGAACTAAAATCATCCTCACAATTACCAAGAAGCCTTGGTGTACGTAGTTAGTTGCCGGTGGCGAGACACAATATACGTCTCTCCCTATAATAGCTAGTCGTCACTCAGACCAACAGAACGCAACCGAACGGAGTCAGTGTACCTGCAAGAAAACCATGAACTTCCATGCCAGCACATCACGGAAGCGTCCCCATCCATTATCGTTCATTTATAAAAACGGCATCCATGCATTACCAAGAAGCCTTGGTGTACGTAGTTAGTTGCCGGTGGCGAGGCACAATATACGTCTCTCCCTATAATAGCTAGTCGTCACTCAGACCAACAGAACACAACCGAACGGAGTCAGTGTACCTGCAAGAAAACCATGAACCTTCCATGCCAGCACATCACGGAAGCGTCCCCATTCATTATCGTTCATTTATAAAAACGGCATCCATGCGTTCAACACTGCATGGACAGTGCATCTAGTCTAGGTCGTACGCTCATTTTGAATAGAGCACACAACCCTTCGCATAACTCGTGATGCGGCATCATGCACACGTCTCGAACATGGCGAACAACCAGGATGATAGGCTCATTGGAATTAGAACCATACCATCAGGACCTTGCGCACATTTCAAAACATGTGGGCAACTCATACACAACCGTAATGATAAGTTCCTTGGAATGGATATCCTATCACCCTTCGTGCACGCGGGGCACGGGAACCAGCGCACGTATAAAACATGTGGGCAAGATGTGCTGGGCAAGTTAGTCAAATATACCATAATTAGCAAGCCACCTGAAACAACCCAAAATTCCCTCTAGGGCTTCACGGTCTATGTAAATCCTTAGCGATCCAACGAGTTTTCGCAAAGCACTAGTTGGTCAAGTTTTATTGCAAAAACAAGTGTAATGGAACCGTGTAACCTCTGGTGCACAACTTTTCGCTCTGGTACCAGCTGTGGCAGAACCACCCAAATTAATCCCGCTTAAGTGCGCTAACCTTCCATTGGTCATCACGCAATTAAAACAGATTAAAATGTCGACCTGTCAGGTCAAGCCCGATACAACCACGAACAATTACCTCGATCGAAACGAGTCGTGCGAGTACTCACTCGAAGGTGAGTCCCAGAGATTACAACAATCAACAATTAATTAAAGGTCCCAATTGAGGTACTTTATTACAAATAGTTCAATGCATACGGTAGCAGGGTACTCAGAGTTTTGAAAATGCAGCGGAAACAACTAATTATTCGAAATGAACGTGACATCACGTGAAGCCGTCGTGACATCACTCGGAAGCATCCTCGTCCCATACAACGGTCCAACCAGGAGGAAGGGTGGTTGGCCAGGTAAGACCTGCAACCATCTCCTCGAGAGCACTACCTGAAAACAATTCAACAAGCAAGGCTGAGTATACTAATACTCAGCAAGACTTAACCGTCGGGTGACAGCTACATCACCAACTTCTAGACATGCAAGGCTTTTGGCTGGTGGGTTTACTTTGCCAAAGAGCAACTAAGAGTGGTTCCTTGCTTTCAAAATTTTAGCATCAAGTTCTAGTTCAAGTTAACCATTCTAGGTAAGCAGCCTGTACTAATCAAGCAAGTGGAGCAAGCAATTATGCATACATCAAGATTCTTTTCATCGTCATGTTCCACTTCTTACTCAATGCGGCACAGAGGTTAAGTAGTCTCATTAACTGCGAGAAACAGACAGTTCGAACCGATTTTTAACCTTGCAAGGTGGATACTAAACACACAGAAAAGCATCAACCCCGAGGGTCGACACTAACCAGGCCGTTCCCATGTCTTCCGGGTTTGTTAATCCGAGCCCACTTCCCTTGGACACAAGCCTTAGCCAGTCATACTTCGCGGCCGTAGCCGGCCGGCCTTGGTCTTGAGCCACGTGTCAGCGACAGGGGGATAAATCCCAGGGAAAGTGAGAGAAGGCCACGCCCCCTTCCGAACAGGTACTAAACTTACCAGTCCCATGCCCAAACAAGTGCTTAGCGCTTTCAAACACTTAACCAGCAGTACCGTACCTTTCGGCCTTAACCAAATTTAGCATACACGGACGGGGCATCTACATGACAAAAATCCCCGCCCGTCATCCTTATGATTCCAACATAAGTAAAGCAGTTGACTCCTATATCTCGCGAGTGACAGGAAATCACTCGACTTTTACCGGATCCTTATAGCATGGCAACTATCGACCTATCATACTAGTATTGCAAGGCATAGGTACCTAGGATCATGCAACTAGGGTTTCAATTCAACTCCTGAAACGTAAATGCACAAGCAAACTTAATAAACATAGTTGCAAGAGTTGAAACATGGGACATGCTCCGGGGCTTGCCTTCGGGCACGATGTTAACTTGGGACTCCTCTGCAGCTGCGTTCGGGTCTTGCTCGACCTGGACGGCGTTCACTTCACCTTCCGCTTGGCCTTCCCCTCCTGCCGGGACGAGTTCGTAGTTGCCGTCGGCGAGGATTTGTTCTACACGAATGCACATGCAAATAAAGTATGATCTTGTATCGAGCCATCACTATTGCATAATGATAGACCCGGGGTGTATTGAGTGACACATTCACCTGGACAATTTTGGTCTGACCTTCCCTTTCTTTACTTAAGTTTGTGATTACTCATTAAAGTACTTGGGGTGGGTGGTGGTGATTGTGTACACATCTATTAAGTTATTAACTTTGTTTTCTTCACAAAACAGCAAGGGTGTGTGTGGTGATTTGTTCATTTTATTCGATTAGCTTAAAGAGGTGATTTATTTCGATTTAACCTTTTGTAAGCAATGAACTTCAACAACTTATTCTGGCAGTTTGGTTCATGATTTTAATGTGAGAAAATTACAGTATGCTCTCGGTGTGTTGTTTGATTTGCTGACCAAAAATCAGACCAAGATCATGCATACAATTACCACAATAAATCAAACAAGATCAGCATACTATTATCAAGAATAAATCCTAATAAATCACACTAACAACAATTGGTCCTTAGATTCCCACCAGAGCCTATACTAGTTTAAGCAAGTTCACATGCCAAAGCATATCTTAAAAAGATCACTAGATCTTGCTGTTTGAATTAACCAATACTAAACTGTTATTAACTACAAGAGCAAGCTAAACAGATTAAACTGAGCCCAACTATTTACCACAGATACAACATGAGGTACGCAAGCTCCTGCAAAACGTTGGGATTTAATTACTGAACAGATTAATTAATAAAATTCATAGACCTAGATGTGTGCTGACAGCTTAAATAAATCAAAACTAAAACTCTAGTGTGTAACTTTGTGCCATATTTTTTACAGGAGCCTACACATTTCATCAGCTACAACATATCCAAAAATTAGCATAAACAAGGTAGTAGATTTCAAACTGTGCACAAATTTAAGTTTGAACAGGATTGAACTTAATTTGAAATGTACACAGGAAACACCTATATAGGCTTTCTACAAAAGATAGAACACAGCACAGCGAGTTTAGCAAAATTGGGTTTGCATTTTTATGATTTTTCTGCGATTTTTAATCGATTTTTGAAGTTTCTGGAATTCAAACCTAGATCTATACAATCTATTCACAGATTAGTCCCTGGAAACTTGCGCTAAGGCCCCTGGAAAGAACTAAAGCTTAGCAATGTGGTCCTTGGGTCACGGACGGCGGCGGGATGACTGGAATCCGGCGATGTGGGGCCACGGGGCTAGACGAGAACATGCCAGGATTGCTCACCGCCTCACCTCGAGCAGATCTTGTGCAGGAAGGGTGGCCGGAGGTGATGCGATGGTGGCGGACGGCGGAGCAGTGCGGCGGCGCTCGGCTTCTTCTCTGTCTCCGGCGATGGCGGCGACAGAGAAGCTCGGAAAGGGGCTGGGAAGCGGGAGTGCGGTGTGGCGAGTGTGGTGGGACACGCGGATGGCGGTGGCACGGGGTGGAGAGGCGAGTTCGCCGGAGGGGCAGCCTGGCGGCGAGGTGGTGTGCCGGCGGAGGGAGTGCGCGGCGAGTGTGGGCCGCGCCTTTTATAGGCGGCCAGGGGCAAGGCTCGGACGGCGGTCCGGAAGCTGCGAAGCAACCACGTGGAGGCTCAGGGCGGCGCGTTGGCTTGGCAGCCACGGCGAGCTCGTCCTCGGTCGGGCGCCGGTCGGAGTGGAGCAGGGGCGGTCGGGCGGTGACGGCGAAGCAAGCGCGCTGGATTGGGGGACAGCGAGGACCGGGCGGGCGTCGCATCATGGTCGGGACGCGGCCGCGCGGCCAGTCGGGCAGCGGCGGGCGGTGGGGCGCGCGTGGCGCCGTGCGAGCGGCGGCTCGCCCGCGTTCGGGAGACAGGCGGGGGGACAAAAGGGATGCCTCGGCGCGCGCGGGCCCACCTGGGGTTAAGACAGCGCGGTGCAGCAGCAGCCTGGTCGGCCACGGTGTTGGTGTCAGGCGCCGGGTGCCAAGTGGCAGGCGCCGGGCTGGAACGCGCGAGCACTGGGGAGCGCCGGCATTTCGTCGAGCACTTGGAGGGCGCGTGTTTGAACTGGATTTCTCCAAAAATTTGAACTGAAGTTCAAAATATCCAAATATAAAAGTTGTGTCCCACAGTACATGCTACAGCTTTCAGAAAGGGTGACCATAGAAAAAGTCTTTAGATCAATGGAAAATTGAGGAGAAAACCGTGTGAACTCGAGTGTCAGCCAGCTGTGAACTTCCGAGTTTGACTGACTTTGACTGAGTTTTTAGGCCTGTTGCACTCAAAATCTCATCGAGCTCCAGTTGACAAAATCATGTCCCATGAAAATGTGAACAACTTTTGTATTGGCGCATTTTGTAGTTCTTAAGTGAAATTTTGAATTCGAGCCATGCCAACCAGGAAAGATCCAAAGTTCATCCAGACATAAAGGGTTTTGGGTAGATTTTTCTTAAGTAAAATCTAGGTGGGGCCAAGGTACACTTAATTAAGCTAATACAAGTTGTTTAGCAGGTGATTAATTTAATCAAACACCTAGATTGTCACAGTGATTGTGGACATAGAAAGTACCCGTCATAACTGGGGCTCCCTCGGATAGTTCCGCGAGAGTGGTGAAGTTGATCCTCCCTTGACGGACTTGCACTGTCTGCTTTCTCCCCTTGCCTTGGTTCTGCTGCTTAGCCTGAGGACAGTCGCGAATGTAGTGTCCAGTCTTCCTGCATTTGTAGCAGGCATTCCCATTGGTGGGGCGAGTGGGAATCTGATTATTAACTCGTGGAGCAATAGGCTGTTGAGGAGCGGGAAAACGGTTCTGTGCCGGTTGGGATGGTCTGATCACCCAACGTCCTTGCTGCCTGGGCCTCTGGGTTGGGAGTAGGGCTACTCTACACAATCTTGTACCTCAGGTTCTGGGAACTGCCCTGAGTCATGGGCGCCTTTCTCTTCTTCTCGGCCTGAACGGCAGCCATAGCATCCTCCTGGGTGATGGCCAGGTTAACAAGCTCATTATAGGTGGCGGTCCTAGTGGTGTTCAGACGTTCCCTGAGTCTGGCACTAAGACCTGTGCAGAAACGTTCCATCTTGTTCTGATCCATGTCAGCATGAGAGCCTGCATACTGGCATAGGCTGTTGAAGGTGTGGGCATACTGGGTCACAGGCCTGTTGCCTTGAGTGAGAGCCAAGAACTCATTAAGCTTCCTTTCAATCAAACCTTCTGGTATATGGTGAGCTCTGAAGGCGGCCTTGAAATCAGTCCACGCCACAACAGCATTTTCTGGGAGGGTAGCCAGGTGATTTTCCCACCAGATCAGGGCGGGTCCTCGGAGTAACTGGGCAGCAAACTTAGCCTTGGTCTCTTCTACATGGGAGTGCAAGCACCGAAAACTTGGATTCAGTGGTTCAGTAGCTTCATGAAAGTGGGTGGCTGGGTACTCAGAAAATGCTCATAGCGAGCAACTTGGGGTTGAGCATCATGGTGTCCCCTTTGGTTTTGCTGCATCAGCTGGCGCTGCACATTGAGCACTTCCCGCATCATTTCGGTTTGGGTGACGAAAAACGCCTCCATAGGATTCTGCGGGGGATTCGGCAGTGGTGGTTGGTTGGCCTGGGTTCCACTGCCTTGCCCATTGGCGAAGTTGGTACGGTGGGTCGAGTCAACCATCTGCAAAATCATTTACTCATCAGCCACATGATCTTGAAACTCGTATACAAGGTAAACAAGGCAATCATGTGCAAAAATAGTAAACGTTCATCGCAGAATTTTTCTGATCAGCAAGGCTGTCAGAGGAGAAAATTCATATCTCCCAGGTTACAGGCCCAAAAATTATGAATGTTTGCCAGCTGCTAGAAAATTTAGGGAGCTACAACTTTCGTATAAAGCTCCAGGTCAGATTCGCACTCTAGCTAGGGCGAAAAATTCAAAATTCGCGTCTCTGCCTCTGCTGTTTTCAGAATGGCCGAGGCTCACTAAAACGTGCATAACCCTCTCATTTCTCAGCCAATAGACCTGAAATTTTACGAACATCACCTTATGAGATTACTTACAACTTTGGTATGCATCATTCAGCCCATAAATGAAAGATGCATGCATTAAAAATTCAAACCAGATCCAGCTGCAGAGTTTAGCTGTTACATCCATATCGAATCGACTAACATTAGGGTCAACTCCTACCCTAAGTTACATCATGGTCAAGCTGCACAAAAGACATACTCAACTCAAAGCTAGCCTATCTCATCACTGTCCAAAAGTAGGCTACGCTTAGGAGTAACACTGTCAACAATCTAGAAGTCGTCGAGGTCGTTGACCGAAGCCTCACTCTCGACGGGGAACCGGGGGCTGCGGGTAGAGGCGGCATGTCAATAAGGGTATCCGTTCCGGATATACCCTGAACCTCCTCCGGATCTAATCTACCTCAATCTCCATGGGCTCCTCCTCCTCATCCTCCATATCTACGTCCTGCTCTAGAGGAATCTGCTGCTGTAGTATCCCAATATGCTGGTGGGCGTCCTCAATGTCGAGCTGGAGGTCGTGGTTCGGATCCTCCAACTCTCCAAAACGGTCAAGGTGTCCAACCTGCTCGGTGTGAAGCGAGTCTATCTCCGCCTGCATATCCGAGATCTGGCCTAGGTGGGTACTACGCTCCTCCTGCATCTCGGCTATCTGTGGCAAGTGAGTCTCTCGCTCCTGCTGTAGGGCAGCGACCTGTCCAAGCAAGTCTCCAACCTGAGCCTAGAAGTTGGCCATAGCCAAGTCCGTGTCGGCAGCCTCCATGGTGAGAGTAGTGTAGTCGTACTGGAGCTGTCGGAGAGACCGGTGAGAAGCCATGCCGAACTCAACCGAGTCAGCCAGTCCTCCCTGAAGTAGTGCTCGGAGCCTAGGAAAAGCCGGACACGTACCGTGCTAGTCCCTCAGCAGACGGAACAGGACTGGTCCAGCCCACAACCATCTCCACGTTAGCTCGACGGTCCAGCCAAGCCGGGTCATCGGGCTGCATGGTAGGAAGCAAGCGAAGTGGGGCAGTCATCACCTCCACGGGGCGGAAGTCGCAAAAGATGTTCAGCACCCGCAAGGCAGTGGACTCCACGGTGTCGGTCAACTGGTGGCCTATCACCTCGGCGTCGAACAACGGCCACTCTAGGGTGGTGAGAGTGAGGTGGCACGTAGACCCTAGGTGATGCAACGAAGCACACCTTCCACAAGGAACTCGCGGCACGAGTAGAGGGGTGGTGAGGCGAAGCCGGCGGTGCTCAGAGCGTCGCACAAGATAGATAGGAAACCCTCCCAAGCAAGGCAGTCGGAGTGGAGAAAACCATCCGCGCCAAACACAAAGTAAGGCACGTCTGCCATCTGTAGAAGAATGAACAGAGAACCGGGTGAGAACTGTGCGGAAGGCAAAGAAGACTAGAACAGCGGTGGAAAAGCGAGCGTAACTCCAAAACTACCCAACCAAAAGCTCCCAAACTTTACCAGGTTGTGCTTAAGGTTATTAGCTACAAGATTGGTTTTCAAAGGTTGGTTTTGTTGTGAGTTTAAGATGGGTGAAACACTCGATTTTTAACTTGCTGTCTGCCAGATTTTTCCAGCAAACAGGCAGCTCTTGTTTTTAGCATAAGTCAAGTTTTACTTGCTCAAATGTCTTGAAATTTTTACAGCAGTTTGGTTACAAAATTATGAACAACTTTTATTTTGGGTGCTCGGCCAACTGAGAGGTTTTAATGACCCGAAAAATTCGGACCAGCAGAGAACACAGATTTGACAGATTCTTAGGAGTTTGTGAGATTTACGATTTTTATTTCCTTTTTGTCTCAAGTTGCCTTAACAATTTTTAAGGTGGTTAACATGATGCAAAAGAAGTAAAATCGTCCTCACAAATACCAAGAAGCCTTGGTGTATGTAGTTAATTGCCGGCGACGAGGCACAATATACGTCTCTCCCTATAATAGCTAGTCGGCACACAACTATTTGTAGCTTAACGAACGGAGTCAGTGTACCTGCAAGAAAACCATGAACCTTCCGTGCCAGCATGTCACAGAAGCATCCCCATTCATTACCGTTCATTTATAAAAACAGGTACCCATGCGTTCAACACTGCATGGATAGTGCATCTAGTCTAGGACGTACGCTCATGTTTAATAGAGCACACAACCCTTCGCATAACTCGTGATGATCATGCACACGTCTCGAACGTGGCGAACAACCAGGACGATAGGCTCATTGGAATTAGAGCCATACCATCAAGACCTTGCTCACATATAAAACATGTGGCGACTCTTACACAACCGTAATGATAGATTCCTTGGAATGGAAATTCTATCACCCTTCGTGCACGCGGGGCACGGAAACCAGAGCACGTATAAAACACGTGGGCAAGATGTGCTGGGCAAGTTAGTCAAATATACCATAGATAACAAGCCACCTGAAACAACCCAAAATTCCCTCTAGGGCTTCACGGTCTAGTTAATCCTTAGCGATCCAACGAGTTTTCGCAAAGCACTAGTTGGTCAAGTTTTATTGCAAAAACAAGTGTAATGGAACCGTGTGAACCTCTGGTGCACAACTTTTCGCTCTGGTACCAGCTGTGGCAGAACCGCTCAAATTAATCCAGCTTAAGTGCGCTAACCTTCCATTGGTCATCACGCAATTAAAACAGATTAAGATGTCGATCTGTCGGGTCGAGCCCAATGCAACCACGAACAATTACCTCGATCGAAACGAGTCGTGCAAATACTCACTCGAAGGTGAGTCCCAGAGATTACAACAATCCACAATTAATTAAAGGTCCCAATTGAGGTACTTTATTACAAATAGTTCAATGCATACGGTAACAGTGATCTCAGAGTTTTGAAATACAGCGGAAACAACTATTTATTCGAAATGACCGTGACATCACGTGAAGCCGTCGTGACATCACTCAGAAGCATCCTCGTCCCAAGCAACGGTCCAACCAGGAGGAAGGGTGGTCGGCCAGGTAAGACCTGCAACCATCTCCTCAAGAGCACTACCTGAAAAGAATTCAACAAGCAAGGCTGAGTATACTAATACTCAGCAAGACTTACCCGTCAGGTGAAACTACATCACCAACTCCTAGACATGCAAGGCTTTTGGCTGGTGGGTTTGTTTTGCCAAAGAGCGACTAAGAGTGGGTCCTTGCTTTCAATATTTTAGCATCAAGTTCTAGTTCGAATTTAACCATTCTAGGTAAGCAACCTGTACTAACCAAGCAAGTGGAGCAAGCAATTAAGCAAGCATCAAGTTACTTTCCATCGTCATGTTGCACTTCTTACTCAATGCGGCAGAGAGGTCAAGTAGTCTCATTAGCTGCGAGAAACAGACAGTTCGAACCGATTTCTTAACCTTGCAAGGGGGGACCCAAACACACGGATCATCGCACTGAGCCAAAGGCTAGCGCTACCAGGTAGTTCCCATCAATCCTCCAGTTGCGTCCAGAGCCAAACTCTCCCTGGCATACGAAGTCCAAGGTCGGCCAAACCGAGCACCTGCGCTCTTCGTACCCACATGTTCGAGGCATGGGGAAGAAGTTCCCGATAGGAGTAGGAAAATGTCCGCAGACCGAATTCATATAGGTACTAAACTTATCGACCCCATAGAATCGACAAGTGCTTGGTACATTCAAAAACTTAACCAGCAGTACCGTACCTTTCGGCCTTAACCAATTTTAGCATATACGGACGGGGCATCTACATGACAAAAATCCCCGCCCGTCATCCTTATGATTTCAACATAAGTAAGGTAGGTAATTCCTATATCTCGCGAGTGACAGGAAATCACTCGACTTTTACCGAGTCATTATAGCATGGCAGCTATCGACCTATCATACTAGTATTGCGAAGCATAGGTACCTAGGATCATGCAACTAAGGTTTCAATTCAATGCCTGAAACGTAAATGCACAAGCAAACTTAACAAACATAGTTGCAAGATTCAGAAATATAGGACATGCTCCGGGGCTTGCCTTCGGGCACGATGTTAGTTTGGGACTCCTTGGCAGCTGCGTTCGGGTCTTGCTCGATCCGGACGACGTTCACTTCATGTTCCGCTTGGCCTTCTCCTCCAGCGGGTACGAGTTCGTAGTCGCCGTCAGCGAGGACTTGTTCTACACGAGATGCATATGCAATTAAGAGTATGATCTTGTATCGAGCCACCATCAATGCATAATGATAGACCCGGGGTGTATTGAGTGACACATTCAACTGGACAATTTTGGTCCGACATTCCCTTTCTTTAATTAAGTTTGTGATTACTCATTAAAGTACTTGGGGTGTGTGTTGGTGATTGTGTACACATCTATTAAGATTTGACTTTGATTTCTTCATAAAACAGCAAGGGTGTGTGGTGATGTTTTTAATTTATTTAAATGGCTTAAAGGAGTGACTTATTATTATTTAGCCTTTTAAGCAAGGTAAATTCAATAATTTATTCTGGCAGTTTGGTTCTTTGATTTAATGTGAGAAAATTACAGTATGCTCTTGGTGTGTTGTTAGATTTACTGACCAAAAACCAGACCAAGATTATGCATACTTTGACCACAATAAATCAAAAAATAACAGCACACTATCATCAAGAATAAATTCTAGTAAATCACACTATCATCAATTGATCCTTAGAAAATTACCAGAGCCTATACTAGTCCAAACAAGCTCACATGCCAAAGGGTAGCTTCAAAAGATCAAAGGACCTTGCTGTTTGAATTAGAAAAGATTAAACTGTTATAAATTAAAAGAGCAAGTTACGCCAGCTCGAACTAAGCTCTACATTTACCAGACATGCATCAAAGCAGTACAGAGCTACTGTAAAAAGGTTGAGCTCAGAAGCTGCACAGATTAATTATTAAAAACTGTTGATCCAGATGTGCACTGACAGACTAAACAATTAATAAGTCAAAATCTAGTGTGTAAATTTGTGTCAACTTTCTACAGAAGCCTAAACATTTCATCAGCTACAACATACCCAAAAATTAGCACAAACAAAGCAGTAGATTTCAAACTATGCACAAATTTAAGTTTGAACAGATTTGAACTTAGTTTGAAATCTACACTTGAAACACCTATACATGCTTTCTATAAAAGATAGAACACATCACAGAGAGTCCAACAAAATTGAGTTTGCATTTTCCTGATTTTTGTGTGATTTTTAACCGATTTCACAAGATCTCAGATTTCAAACCTAGATCTATACAATCTATTCACATATTAGCCCCTGGAAACTTGCAGAAAGGACCCTAGAAAGATCTAAGGCTTTGCAATGCGGTCCCTGGGCACCGCCGGCGGCGGGTTTGGCCAGAATCCGGCGATGTGGGGCCACGGGACTCGACGAGAACATGCTAGGGTTGCTCACCGCCTCACCTCGAGCAGATCTGGTGCAGAGAGCTCGGCCGGAGGTGGAGCGACGGTGGCGGGCGGTGGAGCGGCGGAGCGGCGGCTCTGTCTTTGCCAACGCTGGCGACGACGGTGGCGGAGAAGAGCGGCTGGGGCTCTGGGCAGCTGGAGTGGGGGCGTGGGCGAGCTCTGGTGGCGTTGGACGGCGGCGGAGCAGCACACACGGCGGAGAGCGGCGGCGACATCCTGGCGACGGCAATGGCGAGCGACGGAGGGGTCTCGCGTGCAGGGTGTGCGGGGCCTTTTATAGGCGGCCGAGGGTGAGGTCCGGAAGGCGGTTCGGACGCGGCGAAGCTGCACGTGGCGGCTCGGACCTCGGTGGCCATGCCGGCAAGGCACGCCGGTCGGCGGCCGGTCGTGGCGAGGCGGCGGTCGGGCCTGGGTGGTCTGCGGCCGGTCGGGAGGGCACGGGCGCGGGTTGGCAAGCAGCTAGGCCCCACGAGGATCCTGTCGCTGAGCTTGGTTGGGACGGCGGCCACATGGCGCGTGCAGAATGCGCGTCACGTTCGGTCGGGACGGCGCGTGGGACAAAACGGCGCTTGCCGGGCGGACAGCGGGAAGACCGGGCGCGGCGCATTTAAGGCGCTACGTGGCCTCGGCATCCGTGTCAGAGGCCGGCAGCCGCGTCGCGAGCGCGGTCGGGCGCGAACTCAAACGCCGTCGTGTGGACGTCGTTCCGTCAAACACCTGTCGAGCGTCTGTTCAAACACGAATTTCTCCAAAATTTTGAACTGAAGTTCAAAATCTCCAAAAAGCAAAGTCGTGTCCCAGACTGCCAGCTACAAGTTTTGTAAAGGCTGACCAAGGGAAAAGTGAGTGTATCGAGGGTAAAAACGAGATGGAAACCGGTGAACTTCTGTGCCAGCTGGCAATGAACTTCTAAAGATGTGCTGACTTCGACTGAGATTTTTGGGGGTCTTCCACTCAAAATCTTGAAATGAGCCAATTGACAAAAATGTGTCCCATTAAAAACTGAACAACTTTTGTATTGGTCGATATTCAAGTTCTTAAGTGACAATTTGAATTCAAACCATGCCAACCAGGAAAGGTCCAAAGTTCACCGAGGTGCAAAGGGTTTTGGGTGGACTTTCCTTAAGTGAAAATCTAGGTGGAGCTTAATTACACCTAATTAGGTTAAGGCACAAGGTTTAGCAGGTAATTAAGTTAATAAAATACCTAGATTGTCACATCCCCAAACAATTTCCGAACAGAAACCCTGACGTTTGAGGTGGTCGACTTTCATGGAGCTTACCACGCCGTCCTGGGGAGGCCATGCTACGCCAAGTTCATGGCAATCCCCAACTACACATACCTCAAGCTGAAGTTGTCGGGACCCAAAGGTGTCATCATGGTGGGCACCTCCTTCCAACGAGCTTACGCTTGTGAGACGGAGTTCGCCGAGCTCGGCACTGTGACGCTGTCTACTGAAGAGTTTGCGGAGATAAGGGCGAAGGTCATCGAGGAGCAGCCCGAGTCCAACTGCAGGCCCGCTCATTTGAGCCTGTGGAGGAAGACACAAGCGTCAAGGTCATTCCACTCGACCCAAGTGGCGCACCGGAGAAAACGGCGCGCATCAGCGCCAGCCTGACTCCTAAATAGGAAAGCGCGCTCGTCGACTTCCTCCGCGCGAACATCAATTTGTTCGCGTGGAAGCCCTCAGACATGCCAGCATTCCGAGGGAAGTCGTCGAGCACTCCTTGAGGATCAGGCCAGGATCCAAGCCGGTGAAGCAATGCTTGCAGCCGCTTCGACGAGGAGAAGCGTAAGGCAATCGGTGAGGAGCTCGCAAAACTTTTGGCGGCCGGGTTCATCAAGGAAGTGTATCACCCCGAGTGGTTAGCTAATCCCGTCCTTGTAAAAAAGAAGAATGGGAAATGGAGGATGTGCATTGACTACACTAGCCTGACCAAGGCATGTCCTAAGGATCCTTTTCCTTTGCCGCGTATCGACCAAATAGTTGACTCGACCTCGGGGTGCGAAGCACTGTGCTTCCATGATGCGTACTATGGTTATCACCAAGTAGCGTTGAAGGAGTCCGACCAGCTCGCGACCTCTTTCATAACTCCGTTTGGTTCATACTATTACGTATCAATGCCGTTCGGACTCAAAAACGTCAGCGCAACTTTCCAGTGTTGCATGGTCAGAACATTCGAAGGTCTCCTCGGAGAGACCGTCGAGGCCTATGTTGACGACATCGTCGTCAAATCTAAAAAAGCCGACCAACTAGTCGCTGACCTCGACAAGGCATTCGCCTGCTTGCGTGCCAGGTGAATAAAGCTAAACCCCGAAAAATGCAGTTTTCAGAGTTCCTAGAGGAATGCTTCTCGGTTTTGTAGTCACCAACGTGGCATCGAAGTGAACCCTGAGAAGATTTCGACAATCGCAAAAATGGGCCCGATCAAGGACCTGAAAGGGGTGCAGAGGATCACAAGCTGCCTTGCGGCTCTGAGCCAATTCATATCTAGGCTAGGTGAGCGCGTCCTCCCCCTCTACATGTTGCTTAAGAAGTGCGACCGTTTCCAGTGGACGGCCGAGGCGCAGGAAGCCCTTGACAAACTCAAAAGAACATTGTCAAGCGCCCCGATCTTGGTGCCGCCCGACCCTGGGGAACCCCTAATGCTTTATATTGCAGCTACCACACAGGTCGTCAGCACGGTCCTGGTTGTCGAATGATTGGAGGAAGGACACGTCTACAAAGTACAGCGACCAGTCTACTTCGTCAGCGTGGTACTTCGGACACAAAAACCCGTTATCCCCAATTCCAAAAATTGTTGTACGCAGTGCTCATAACCAAACGGAAGCTGATCCATTACTTCGAGTCACATCCAGTGATGGTGGTTTCAACAGCCCCGCTTGGAGAGATTATCCAGAACCAGTGAGGCCACGGGTCGGATTGCAAAATAGGCGCTCGAGCTAATGGGACAAGGGATCTCCTACGTGCTATGAAGCGCAATCAAGTCCAAGCTCTCGCCGACTTCGTCGCCGAATGGACAGAAACGCAACTACCACCTGCCCCCGTTGACCTCGAATACTGGATCATGTACTTCGATGGGTCGGTGACGAAGGAAGGAGCCGGGGTCGGATTGGTCTTCGTCTCTCCGCTCGGCGTACGCATGAAATACTCGGTACGTCTTCACTTCACCGCCTCTAATAATGTAGCTGAATACGAGGCCCTGGTCAATGGCCTCCGGATCGCCTTCGAGCTAGGGATACATCGGCTAGAAATCTGTAACGACTCGAAGCAGGTTGTTGATCAAGTTATGAAGGAATCTAACTATCGAAGCGACATGATGGCGGCCTATTGCGAAGAAGTCCGCAAGCTCAAAGAAAAATTCGACGGTTTGGAGCTCAGGCACTTCCTGAGGTGTCAAAATGAAGCAGCCGACCGGTTGGCAAAATTAGCGTCCAGTCGGGAACCGGTCCCGACCGGCATTTTTGTCAACGACCAATACGAGTCGTCAGTAACCCCTTCGAAGCGCAAGAGGGAAAATGATGGGTCGATTGCATCCCCTAAGCGCACAAAAGGAGAAGGAGGCCAACTCCCAGCAGGCTCGGGGGCTGATTCAGGGGCTGGCAATTCCAAAAACCCAGAAACCCCCCGACCCCAGAGCAGGACGAGGTCCTGGAGGTCGAATCCGACCCCGCAAATGGAGCCGACCCGCCTCTAGACTGGAGGAAGCCAATCATGGACTGCCTCAGCCAAGGCAAGCTCCCCGATGACCAAACCGAAGCTCGACGAATCGCACGACGGGCTAAATCCTTTTACATCTCATATGGGACTCTCTTCAAGAAAAGCCCGACATAGATCAACCAAAAGTGCATCCTACCCGACCAAGGCATCGAGCTCCTCAGGGACATCCACGCCGGAGCATGCGGACACCATGCGGCCCCATGAACCTTTGTCGGCAACGCATTCCGGCAAGGATTCTACTGGCCGACAGTAGTCGCCGACGCCACCAAGATCGTCCACTCTTGTGAGGGATGCCAATTCTTTGCGAGACAGACACATCTGCCTGCTCAAGCGCTGCAGAATATTCCAATCACCTGGCCATTTGGGTCTGGGGGTTGGACATGGTCGGGCCTCTCCAGACCGCACCCGGGGGCTTCACCCACCTGCTCGTCGCAGTGGATAAGTTCTACAAATGGATTGAAGCACGCCTGATCACCACGATAAGGTCGGAGGAGGTAGTAAAGTTCTTCAGCAACATCATCCATCATTTTGGCATCCCGAACTCCATCATCACCGACAACGGCACACAGTTCATAGGAGCACCCTTCCTCGAATTCAGTGATCTGCATCACATCAGGGTCGACTGGGCTTCCATAGCAAATCCTAGAACAAATGGGCAAGTCGAACGTGCAAACGGGATGATTTTGCAAGGCATCAAGCCCCGCATCTTCAGCCGACTCAAAAAATTCGCTGGGAAATGGGTGGCTGAGCTGCCCTCTGTTTTATGGAGTTTGAGGACAAGAAAAAGCCGAGCCACACGGTTCACTCCGTTCTTTATGGTCTACGGGGCAGAGGCCATTCTCCCGACCGGCCTCGACTACGGATCCCCGAGGGTACAAGCATACGACACCCAAGGTAACGAAACTAACTTGCAGGATGCGCTGGACCAGCTCGACGAGGCCCGAGACGTCGCCCTCCTCCACTCGGCCAAGTACGAGCAAGCGTTGCGTCGGTACCACAGCCGTCGAATTCAGGAGCGTTCCTTCAACATCGGCGAACTCGTCCTCCGACTCATCCAAAGCAAGAAGGGGCGTCACAAACTTTCCCCACCATGGGAGGGGCCCTACATCATCTCACAAGTTCTCCGACCCGGCTCATACAAGCTAAAAACTCCAGACAGCGAGGAGTTCGCCAACGCTTGGAACATAGAGCAGCTACGCCGATTCTACCCTTAGTTTCTTCTAGATTTTTGTACCCTCAAACATATCATTCCCGACCCGGTCGCTTAAGTCCCTACCGAAGGGACGACGAATGACCAGGCCTTTTTTGCCGGACGAAATATAAATCAATTTATTTTTCTCTCCATCCTGCTTTTATTCTATGTTTGAGAAATGGATGAAGGTCAAAACGCGCTGTCACCGAGACCGCACCTTCTACCCAGATCTGGCCCCTACATCTTGGCCATCACCCAACAATCAGTCGGATAAAGACAAGAAAACAAAAAAAGGATCGAAGAGAACTCTTTATTTAAAGAGGAAAAGCCAACAAACGGCCATAGATATTAATAAAGATACAAACCACCAATAGGCGGCCACACCGGCAGGCGGACGCGCTCTACACCTAAGGCTAAACATGACAATGCTTGCACCGAACATTGCAAGCATTCCTCTAGCATCAGGAAGTAGACGCCCGTCGGCCTCCTTGCAGAAGCAGAGACTCAGTGACACCACAGCTCGCCTCTTCTTCGCACGGTGCTGGACGAAGGGCCGACCAGTGTGCCAAGGGTGCCAGGCCCTCCGGGCCCGGCCCCTTGACACTGCAGCACGCCTTTGTCTTCTTTGCGCACACGCGCGGGCCGCCATACGAGGCGGACAAAGTGGAGCACGGTGGCAAGACCACTCTGCCACTTTACCCCCCATAGATGGATAGTGCCATCCAGGGGAAGGCCCAGAGCGCACTCCGGCTTGGGCAGTCGACCAGCTATCTCCTCAATCGGCCACGGCCGATGTGGAGAACCGCCTGGATGCCCTCGGAGTCATGCCAAAGTCCAGACCGAGCGCGGCATGGAGGACATGAGAGCCCTCACCACATAGTCTCCTCCCCTTCTGCTCGCAAGCATTCCTCTAGCATCAAGCCTAACACAGCTACGAGGAAGATTCTTCGGCGGACGGCTCTGTGGCCGACCACTTCGTGGGAGGATTCTCTCATGGCTAGAAGGTCTGGGTAGCGGTGTACTCAACCAAGTGCACAGCCTTCATCTTTTATGGCCACAAGGAGTCCAAAGGTCCGATAAATCCAAAAGGCTGGTGGCCCCCCACCAGAAGCGCAAGAGTCCAGGGTCCCATCGATTCGTGAGAAAGGCACTGACTTCTGGCACCAGGCCAGCGTCGCATCAACACAACACATGCAAGAAACGACGTGCAGTCCCGCTGCCCTGCACGGGAACACGGCATCAGGACCAGTCAAATCAGCCCAGTAGTCAGGCGGGGCGCGAGTCAAGACTGCCTCCCAACCACTCCTTGCTAGAAGCCTTCAATGCGTCCTTATCCCCAGATGGGCGGCCTCACATGTGACGCACGAGATCCTCTATGCCACGCAAATAACAAAGATAAGTTCAAATAAAATACTCCGTTCTTTATGCTTAGCTTTTTCAGTAAAAAGTCTTCTTTTTCTCTCTTTTCTAGAAAGCGCGGACCGGCCCTCTCAGGGTCGGCCCCCGCTCGGGGGCTACCAACATGGCACACGCCTAGTCCAGCGCTAAACACTTACATCTCTTTTGCCTTTTTCTTTGATCCAATCCTATGACATAGGTCAAGGTCGCGTCAGAACGCTTGACGCCCACCTCGGGCAGGGTGATTATTGGTCGGATTGCCGATTGGTTTACGCCCCAGTGGCTACAACTGACACTCTTCCCAAGAAAACCATGCCCAAGAGCGGCTCAAACATTTTGATAAAAACCAAGATCAATTGCTCGGGAGAAAGATCATCAAAAAGACAAAAGTGCACGCATAAAAAAAACCGTTCTTACAAACTAAACGACGCAATGTTTATGCCACCTTATTACAGAAAATGTTCTCAAAGTCACCCTCTACTGATCATTTTGCCTAGGGGAAGTCGACGCGGAAGCACGGGCTGATCATTTCGTCGGGAGGAAGAGCTCAAAGTCACCCTCTACAGAAAATGTTCTCAATGTCACCCTCTACTGATCATTTCGTCGGGAGGAAGAGCTTCAGGAGGATGAAGCACGGGCTCCAGCGCCTTGGCCCATATCAGGGCCGCTTCCCTCGCCTTAGCCTGGAAAACTTCCAGGTCGGCAGCAGGAGTCTCCCTAGGGATCCCTTCACTAATGCGCAGGACGTCCACATTATAATGGGACAGCGCTGCAGTGAAGGTGTGATAAGAACCCTCGAAGCAGCCCCAGGACAGCCTTGCGCACCTACTGCTTCACGATGTCCCCCAGCTGAGCAACAGCAATGCAAAGCGGCGTAGGCTCCACAGGAACCTCTCTCCCCAAGCTACGGAGAGCAACCTCTGAAGCCAGCTGAAAGTTGGAGAGCTCCAAACTCACAGCCTCAAGAGACCCCTGCAAGGAAGAAAACTTGTGATCCAGGTCCGCGAGCTGGGTCTCCGATTCTCGTCGACGACGCTCCCCCTCCAAGACTTGTCCTGTAAGCCCTACGTCAAGCCAAATTTCAAGGGGGTAGACCCCAGACTAAAATGAGGATTAGAAAGAGAAAGGTATAAGGAAACTCACACGTGACAGACTGCTTGAAAACCTCAATCTCTGTCGATAGAACGGCATCCACACCTTCTGCATCTTCTTTCCGCCCACGCTCTTAAAGGGCTTCGGCCTCGGCGCGCTCCCGCCGCTCGCGCTCCCGCACAAGCTCAGACTCGGCAGCAGCCTTGGCCTGATCCTCTTGAAGGACGTGCGCTTCAGTGACCTCCCGGAGTTGACATTCTTGGTCAATCAATGCCTCGGCGTTCGAGCGGGCTTCACGCTCCGCGAGAAGACGTGCTTCAGCGTCCTCCCGACCCAGCTAAGCGCGCTCAACGAGAACACTCGCCTCCTCCTTGGCCGATCTCTCAGAAGCTGCCAGCCTCTCAGCTCCTTCTCGCAGTTTCTTCT
The DNA here is from genome assembly GCA_015476505.1 of Urochloa ruziziensis. NCBI lineage: Eukaryota > Viridiplantae > Streptophyta > Magnoliopsida > Poales > Poaceae > Urochloa > Urochloa ruziziensis. The sequence continues at coordinate 22,414,361 of CM027122.1, read as the reverse complement.
CCTCACAAAGCCTGACTCGAAGATCGTCGCCATATTGCTTTTCATCTTGAAGATCGACCCGTAGGCGGGCCACCTCCGTGGTGAGGACGTCCCGCTCTGCGGAGAGGCGACGGGCTAGTCTCCTCCGCCTGGGCACGCGCTGCAATGAGCAGCCGACCCGCTTCTTCTTGGGACTCCCTCTCGTGAAGCAAGGCATCTCGCGCCTGGCGACCCGACCTCATCAACGACAATACAAGAAAAAGGGGAGATAAAATCAAGAACTATACTAGGAAAACAAAAACACAGGTTAGAGGAGAAGACTAACCCGATCCACCAGGGACAAACACATCTCTGAATAAGGCTTCAGCCGCCCGCGCCGACCCGGCCAAAGAAGACAACGATCGCAGCATCTCACCAGCTTCCGCCTCCATCCAACTCCAGCCCTCTTCCAGTTCGGCCTCTGCGGATGGGCCTCGAGGGCCAAGTTCGCCAAACTCGAGTGGGATCGAGGTCGGGACCGGCATAGATGGGGAAGGAGAGGTTGAAACACCAACATCTGTCGCCGTGGTCGTCAAGGGAAGGAGCTTCGGGCCAAGATCAGCCAAGGAATGATCTGCTCCACCAACAGGGGTCGGGTCAACGACAGAAGCACTCGACAGTAGAGTTACGGCCCAACCCTGATAGAAGCGGTTTCTGGCTCGACAATGACCGTGTCGGTGTTCTACCGTCGATCCTACCGAGGGGTATCCCGAGGTAGTAGAGTTTCAGGTGGGTTTCGCCGAGATCAGGAACGCAAAGGCTAAAAGACTCAGGATTTTAGGACAGGTTCGGGCCGCTTAGATGGCGTAATACCCTACGTCCTGTATGGTGGTTGGTATTGATGAGATCGTCCCTTTGGAGGGGGTCCCTGCCCAGCCTTATATACACTGGCGGGCAGGGTTATAATGTCGGTTTCGAGTAGAATCCTAACCCATTACTACTCGTAGAGTGCTTTTCAAGCCAATCCGAGTAGTTTACAAGTCATACGACTAGTTTCCATAACGAGAAGAGTCCTTGCAGTACTATACTCGTAGTCTTCATGCCTGGTACGACTCCTTCTAGGAGATAATCCATGTGTCCTTGTGGGCCCATGGTCGTACCTCCAACAAGCCCCCAAGCGCTTCATCGTCAAGAATCATCAACCGAGTGCTTGCCAAGCCAATCGAGTGCTTTTTCGAGTTCTTCGAGTACTTGATCAGTCTTGGACAGGTCTTGGTTGTCACGAGGCCATGACGTGCTTAAGCCCCGCCTATATTGATCAAATCAGTAGTCTTCAAAATATTATATGGTGTGCGATAAAGATCGCACTCCATATGGAGTAGCCCCCGAGCCTTAAGTTGAATCGAAGAATTAGGTTGAGGGTCCACAGAATCTTGAATCTTCATCTTGTTCTTGAAATGTGCAATTTTGAAAAATTGCACTTGATATCAAGTAGCCCCCGAGCCTTCGGTTGAATCAAAGAATCAAGCCGAGGGTCTTGATTTAAGTCTTCATTCTTCGTCTTGAAAAAATCAGCAGTCGTTGTATATAGCCTATCAGCCCCCGAGCCTTGAAATGATTCAGAATGATCAATTCAAGGGTCCAGCGAGCATAGGAGCCAGCTGAGATGCATCGAGTAGTATGTAGTTGAAATAGCCACCATCAATAGAGTAGCAAAACAGAGGAGGTCGTGGTTGACTTGTCATGCCGCGATCTCCCCAGAAACAGGAGTCAGGTGCCAATGTAATCGTCGCCCCATCATTGGTACTTGGCGACTCAAATATGCTGGAGAAAGGCAACCAGGTAAGCCTGATGGCAAACCGAGTTGTAATTTTAGCGTCAGCCCCCCGAGCATGGAAGCTGGCGAAGATGTGATAGCACGCTGCGCGGCCTAGAGAGTTGTCACCTGAAAAAAGACAATTAACACATTATGTAGTACATATTGTGAAATATTCAAAATACCGAAATTGTATCCAGTAAGAGAATAGAGCGCCAATTCTTGGGCATGCTGAGGTCTTATTAGGCCATGTATTCTCCCGAGTAGTCCACCTTTTATGTTTAATCACCATGGTCTCGTACTGCCTTACCTCATATATGTATGAGTCGCTCATGTTTGTATGAGTCGGTTAGGTTCTGACTGAGAATCTCAAGGTTTCATGGATTAAGGCATTTGCTACTCGAGAAGAATAACGACCATTAAAGAGAAATCGGCGAAATAAGTAGTCGACTGTGCGACAAAGAGGATGCAGACTTATAAAGCAGTCGGCAAGAGCACGTTTTGTGTGCGAAGAAGTCGGTGTAGCCTCCGAGAGTAAATGCGTAAATCTCGTTAGAGGCATACCCGAACAGAGTAGTCGGCGCTTGGCCAATCTTGTTAGAACAAGATAGAGAATTTAATAAAAATAATTGAAACAAGTAACTTAGCTTGTTTGTTGTCTTTTGTCGATGAAGCGGACTAGTTGGAGTTGATTCCGACTAGTTTGAGTGTGTGAGAGCCGTCGCCGAGTAGTTTCGGATTGAACCGAATAGTTGATGTCGGCGGTGGCGCAAGGTTGAAGTAGTCAAAGTCATCGCCGGTGCGTCGGCGACGTGAGCGGGAGCCACATCGAGTAGTCAAGCTCATCGCCGGTACCGCTGACGCAGAACTTGTGTCGAGCTGAGTAGTCGAAATCGGCAGCAGCGCATCGACACGAACTGAAGTGGAGGTTGTCGTTGCGTTGATGCTTGGTGCTGCAGTACGAGCGTAGGCGCATCGACACGAACTGAAGTGGAGGTTGTCGTTGCGTTGATGCTTGGTGCTGCAGTACGAGCGTAGTAGTCATTGGCAGCGAGGCAGCGCGTCGGCGCTGTTGCACGAGTCGAGATCCTCGCTGAGGCGCTGCAGCTCGGTGAGGTCGCTGGGTAACAGTACATCATCCTGTACGCGTTTGAATTTGTCTTCAGGGTGGCCTTCCACGTGCACGTAGTAGCACTCGTTAACAAAATAAATTTTTAGCCGCACGAAACAGCACAAGCGACTTGTGTCTGCTCCATCGTGATGCACGTTCAGCAGCAACTAGCGATGATTATCCTCATATCCTGCGGCAGATCGACTTTCAGCAGAGCTGGACTTTGATTCCGACTAGATTACCAGGTCGCCGTGTCAGACAGAATAACACGGAATTGAATCCGTCCAGAATTAGGACTCGAGGCCCTTGGACGACAGCACGAATTCGGCGGATGCTTGCGACTCGGACGGAGACTGCATATCCTGCTGAGACATGCTCTGCTTCTTCGGACGTGAACTTCGACAGGAACATATGCACAGCAGTCAGCAGCCAAGCAGTCGATTGATGGCACAAACAAACACGGCGAGTAGATTCATCTTTGGGAATACGGTGACCCCTCCTTTTCTAGCTCATCCCACATAACAGCATCATCACCATCACCATCATCCTCGTTATCATCATCATCGTCGCCACCTTCGCTAAGAGCATCCTCTAGAGGGTCGGCATCACCTACAGGAAGGGCAGGCGCACGAGCGAAACCATCGCCTCCGCAACAAACTCCGCAAATAGCTCCATCTCAGTCTCCGTATCCGTGTCATCGGACACGTCGGAGGAGTCAGCATAATCGGATATGCCGGCCTTCTCTCTCTCTCCGCCTTCCGCTGGGAGCGGTGGATTCGGGAATTCTTCCTCCTCTTGTCCATGTCCGCTCTACGCTGAGCGGTCAAACGTCTCCATTCTTCTACCTCCATGAACCGAGGGCGGCTCTTATACCAGCTGAGTCCCGTCTGACGAGAAAGAAAGGCATAGTTAGCAACGCGGTGTTAGAAACATGAAACGAAAGAATGGACGGAGGAATTGCAAACTAGACCAAACTTACCATCGGCAGAAACCCAGGGTCAGGCATCGCCACCGGCTCTCCAGGGATCGGGAAGTCGTCAGGAACTTTCCTCTTGTTGAGCGCGTCCCCGACGCGGGCCATAACCTCAGTTCCCTTGATGGCACCCGCGGAGAGACAGACGTCCGAAATGTCCGCTTCTAGCGTCATCTCCCACATCAGCAAGCAGTTGCTCCATCAAAGGAGCAATCCTCCTGGCTTGGAACGCGGCTATGACGTCAGCTCCAGTCAGGCCCTTCGTTCTCAACCGACGAACCGCAGAGATCAACCCGACGAGGCGATTCTGGTCAAGAAGAGAAAGATCTTTACCCCAATGGGTCTTCTTCTCGAAGAAGACGCGGCCCATGTACGGGGGAAACAGCATCTCAGGGGAATTGCGAAGATAGACCCATTGGTCGTGCCATCCTTTGTTGGAAGAAGGGAAGGCAAAATAAATAAAGTCTTTCTTCTGACCCGAACGGAGGCAAATGTCGGCACATACCACTGTGGATTTCTTCTCATCCCGAAGAATCAGTTGCACGCGAAAATAGTAACGAAAAAGATCCAGTGAGGCTCGATCCCCAGGAATCCCTCGCATAGCGCAACAAAACCCGAGATGTAGCTGAATCCTTTCGGGTTGAGGTGGTGAAGCTCAATCCCGTACTCATAAAGAAGCCCCCGCAAGAACCAATGCGGGGGAATCCAAAGACCTCGCTCAAAAAAGGGGACCAGTGCCACTATGTACCCGCGCGGAGGCGTTGGCTCCCGTTCGCTTCGCGGGATGATCCACTCCTTGGCCTCGGTCGAGGGACGGATCAGCCCTTTGTTGACAAGCCCCCGCATTCGCATGGGGGTGACCGCCGAGCGGTCCCACAGGATGAATCTGCTGCGCAATCTATGGGGAAAAAGGGGGAACGGCCTCACGCAGGCGAGGCAGGGCCGTACCTTGCGCCAGGCGAGGAGACGCTCCACGACGATGGGACGAAGACGCTCCCCGGGAGGAGCTGCCTCCACGAAGCCTTGAGGACTCCATCAACGGCGAAGAAGGTGGAAGAGAGCGGAGAAGATCGATGGACGACGGAACGGATGAGGGAGCGGCTAGACACAAGGCGGCGAGCTCAAGTGAAGGCAGGTGAGAGAGAGAGAAAGAATAACAAACTCAAGCCTCATCTACCCTTCTATTCGCCGCAGGACAACGAGAAGAAGCATTAACTCCCCCTAACGGGACGCCGCCAGAGACTCCGCCCACGTCACTTAGAAGGACCCACCACGACCGCCACACACACCTGGAAAGACACTGCCCGGAGCCGGACGGTTGGCCTTCTCAGGCCTCATCAAGGTAAGGCAAAACAGCCTGGGCCACAAGCGCCCCCAGACGGCCCAAAAATATTTCGGGTTCGAAAGGCCAGCCCACGAACGGGTCCCGATGGCCGCCCGAGCAAACAAAGAGTGAGGGACGAAGCGAAGGGCGGTCCACTAGCGGCCAAGTTCCCATGTTTACGATAGTACATGGGGCCCACGTGATGTGCTGGAGCCGTGGCTGATGTGACTCATGGGGAAACCTCTTTGAAGAGGAGGCACCTAGCCCTTGGGGTCGGGCGAACGACCCCAAGAACTGGAATGAGACATAACAGCACAGACTTTGTTGAAGTCTAACCCCCAGCGGGTCCGTCGGCGCTCTAGTGAACGGGCAGCCGGACTTCACTCGAGCAACCCGCTAAAAACTCAAATGGGCGCCGTGCTACGACCAAAACGAGGAAAAAGCACGAGGCTGTCCTGACTCCTCACCTTCTCTTGGCAAAGGGTGCGTAGGAGGAAATCAACAAACGAAAAGGGCGAAAGGGCAAGGCTTTCGAACAAAAACAACACCATGAGCTCGCCCAATGACCAAAAAAGCCAGCCAAACAAACGCCAAAAGTAAAACCCCTGGACGAGTTCGCAAGAACTCCCCAGGGGCTCAGGGGCTACTGTCGGGGGGCAATACCAGGGCCCCCCAAAGCAAAGGATTAAGTCATAAATAAAGCTAAATCCAAAAGAAAGGGGTTAGGTCCAGCCCACGAAGAAAGAGCGTTCCAATCAAGACTCCACAGCCAGCCCAACTTGGTTAAGGCAACTAAAGGCCCAGAACAGTGAGGGCGTCCGCCTCACCCGACCCCCCGAAAGGAAGGTAAGGAAGCAAGCCCCCAGGTCGGGAGAATAAAAACAGGTCAGGATCACGACCGCATCACCCAACCCGGAGGGGAATCTTTGACCCTCATCTCGCCCGGTCCCTGTAAGTCCCTGGACGACCGGGACGGACAGGGATTCACCAAAAGGTGCGCTAAGGACTGGCGTACTGTACCAAAACCATCATGAGGCCAAGGAAACTAAGCCAACTTGGCCGCCACGATAAGCCTGCCATAACAGAGGCATGGGCACGTAACGGACAGGCCTGCCCTTCTGCCTGCATGGCAGTGAGACTGAGGGCACCGCCCGTCAATATGCAACACTTGGTCAAGGGGCCAAAGACCGGGAGACCGCCGAGGGCCCGTAGAAGACCAGCGGATATTAGCAGGCAACACCCGAGGGACCCCCTCTTTACCCGGGAGGTAAAGAGGGGCCTGCCTGCACCATGTCCACCATCGCCTCCTCTCAAGGTATGGGCAGACGGCAGACTGACAGATAGAGATGACAGAAGGATGGCCACGCCGCTGACGATGAACAGAAAGCACGCATAACCTAAGAGATTAGACACCAGGCTAGGCTTAGGCTTGTTCTTTCTTTAACCCCCTCGGGGGGTTTGCCCCTTTTTCATCCGACCCCCTATAAAAGGGCCTCACCTTCGAGTATAAAAGGGGAGGCCAGAACTCCTTCTTCTCTCTCTCGGACACTTCCAACACACCACTCACGTACTCCACAGAGGCTTGAGAACTCTTCTCTCCCTCGCCCGTTTGTAACCCCTACTACGAACACCAGAGCGAGCAACGCGAGCAGACCACCCCACTAGACGTAGGGCAAATTGCCTGAACCAGTATACATCCTTGTGCTTGACACGCTAACCATTAGGATCCCCATGCGCAAACAGACAAATTCACTAGTCGGTGGTACGAAACACCAACAATTAGCAAAATGATTCATCATGATCATAATTGGAGTTAGAGATTGCTGAAATTGTGCTAGTGCAAAAGTGCAATTATTTTTGTTGGAAAATGGAAATGGTCACTTATGCTTGATTTAGTGCAGCTAGCTGAATTTAACATCATTAACACCTGCCATATATGAATGAGGATAGCCATATGCTTTGGACTCTTTTCAATGGCAAAGTGCACTTTGGGGTTGCTATCATATAAATTGTTCAGAAGCATATCAATGGAGGTTTGAACTGCAAAGATTAGATTTCTTGCAAAGAATCGTGATGGTTTTATTCTCAGTTGGATATCCTTCATCGTCTATCTAATGCTCAGATTGTTCAAGTGCAAAGATAATAAGATGGTCAATCTTATGTGTTTTTGATCGACTTGGGCGAAGAAAAATATTCAGCAAAACAAATCTAAGAATAGTGCTAAAATTCAGGGCTGAAACTTAATTATGTGCAGCAGTTGAAATCTGAATTCTTGTCACTTATTATCACTGAGAAAGAACTGCAAGAAGTTTCAGATTTATTGATAAAGAGCAGCAAAGAACAATGAATTTTGTTGGACAGCTTTGTATATAAATTCGTGACAAATATATGCAGCAACAACTTGGGGATCTTTGCTGAAATTTCTCATTCCACAAGCCGAGAGAAATAATACCTTGGATTATGAGTCACTTTCAGATCTTTACCTTCACAAAGTTTAGAAATTACAGAGATAAATAATTGTGGAAGAAGCTACATGTTTGAGCTCTATTGAGTGTGAAAATTCAGCTAGGTGTAAGGATGATTGCAGCTGTCCATTTCTAAGTATCATGACATGATTCAAAGGGTAAATTGAACAAAAATGGTGGATATGGTTACTTCATGGGAAGAATAGTGTAACAAACGTACATCCATCCGTTGATGACCTGCACAGTGGAATATTTGAAGAAAATTCAGAAATCAACATGGTGACATTGCAATGACAAAATTTATGAGTATGATGCCCTATTTTGCAAATTCCTCAAGTAGAACATTAGCATTGCACATGAAAAATTAGTTGAGGTTGTTTGGATGATGGGTGCATATGAGTTGATTGAATAGCATATTTATGCACATGTTGCTTGCATGAGATGTTTGAATGGATTCAATGACTAGTAATCAAGTTTGGAGTAACTTGAGTTGGATAAATTCACAAGATAACCTCTAGTATGTGAATTTGCATAGATATATGTCTTGTGAGGGTGTTCAAACAAGTTGAAGTCAAATTTGGTTCAATATGGAGAAGTATAGCTCAAGTTGTGAAATTTATCAAAAATTACTAAATCTGAGTGAGCCGTGATGATTGCCATGTTTGTGTGATCAAATTTTATTGCACTGGATTGAAATTTGTGCAGCAGTTTTCAGCATGCAACAGTATGTGAAGATGTGAAATCTGGCAGCAAACCCGAAGTCAAGTGCAACTCAAATTTTTACAGATGCTAGTAGACTTAGTGAACAACATCTCCACCAAATTTCGTGGTCATTGGATCTATATTTTTGGAGATATGGAGTTTTTATTGAAGAGTACAGAATCTGCCAGAAAAGTGACAATAGTTGAATCATCCAGAGTCACTTTGATTGAAAGGCTCTCAAGTGGGAAACATGATTATGAATGGTTGAGAGTCCTATATTTGGTTTTGGATTGGGCTATAAACATGATTTGTAAAGGGGTACAAGACCATTTGATTGAGGAGTGTGCTTGGCACACATTTGGTACTCCAAGTAAAGATCAAGGCCAAATGAGATGAAGATGAAATTTAAGTTCAACATAATGAAGAAAGAAAAGGATTTTAGCAAGACATAGAGGAACTCAAATATAAAATCAAGATTCATATGGATCAATCAAACGAGTACAGTTCAATTAGTGTCAAAGATGGTTCTTTGGAGATAGGTCACTTCGCCCTTGGTGGTTTGCTGTCCTTAGTGGTATAACCAAGCACATTTTGGCTTGAAAGGTTAAATGAAGTGGTAATCTAAGAAGCATTGGAGATACTTAGTTGGAGCCAATCAAAAGGATTGATCAAAAGTAAGCATTGGAGAGCTAACAAATTGGAATTCATAAAGTAGTATCTCTCTAACAATTTGAATGAAGCATGCCAACCACAACATGAAGAGTGTGGACTTGATCTTGAGAGGTCTTCAAACCATATGGGTGAAGAATGATTTCGTATTGATGATTGATCTTCACCAAGCTACTAAATTACTCTTTACATTGCTATTGGGGAGCTTAATTGAGATCAAATGACTATCCTCTACTCCAGGATAGCAAATGTATCATTGTAATGTGCATGTTCTTTTCATCCCTTCCTAGTATACGGTTAGTGCATATAGTATGTGCCTAATAGGATCATGCATAACAAATGAAAATTTATGTTCATACTTGTTGACAGCCATTATAACCTCGTAGTGACCGTCAACATTCGGTAAAATGAGGATGATCATACCATATTCCATGCATAAAACTATTTTTATTGACAAATTCCACAAGTTTTGGATGAGTTATGGTTGCAGGACAAAACTGGTGAAACAGGGGCCAAACCTGGCACAAGGCCAGGCCGGCCGGCCTAGCCCAGGCCGACCGGCCTACTCTGGCCAGGTCTGGCCACGTCACTGATCCATAAGTTCAATCAAACACCCAGGATGATCAAGCACCGTGCAATCAATGTCGGTTTGATCCAAGGACCCGAAAGGCCTAGAGTGCAAGACACATGGATTAGAGGGCCCACAACTTCGGATTCTTGGACAGCCTCAACTGAACGCAACCGTTACCGACCTCAGGGAGCAATCAGAAGCGTCCACGACGAAGTCGGTGGCCAGATCGGCCTACACCAGGCCGGCCGGCCTGTTGCTGTGGCCTCAAGCTACCCTCTTCAGCGTGGATGCTAAGCAGGATGGTGGCGTGAAGATTAAGCTGACATCCACCCCATGGAGGCTATAAAAGGCTGCTCAGTCTTCCATTCAAGACACACACCACATCACTCAAGTCTCTACTTGAAGGGAGCTCTAGTATCTTTTTCATTTCTTAGATTAGGATTAGAGTTGGGAGTAGAGTCGAGTCGAGCTCAGCTCGGATCTTCGGAGTCTTCGAAGTTCTGGTAAAGCTCTTGTATCCTTTCCTTCTTTTGAAGAGTTTATTTATATAATTACTTTCTTACTTCAGAGCTTAAGTTATCTTTTATATTTCTATCTTGCTCTTCTTTTAGAGTAAAGATCTTGCTCTCTTTAGAGCAAAGTCCTATCCCCTTTAGTTTTAGTATAGAGTTTAGTTTAGCTCTACCGGGCTTTATCTCGCGGGTTTGCTCGCCTTGACCGGGCCGTAAGACGCCTTAGGGAAGATGGGGATTTCTCTTGACAGGCCTCAAGAGAAATCTTAATCATCGAGTGCAGACGTGGTGTCTGGCTTGTTGATTAACTAGGAAGTGTGTTGCACCCCACGGAACTGCAGTGGTAGGCGGCAGGTGGTGACAGCCCTGTCCGTCCTTCGTAGTCCACCACGTTCGGGTGTATTCATAACAGTAGTGCTGAGCCCGGAGAACCCCCTCTCTCATCCCGTTCTGAGGTTCTCCCGTTCTAGCCGTCGAAGCGAGCTCTGTTCCCGGTATCTAAGCTAGGGTCTAGGCTAAGGCTAGAGTGCCTTTTGCTCTGAGTTAGAAAGAGTCTAGGTCCGGTCTCTCCCAGCGTCTTTCCTTTTCTTTAGAAATAGGTGCTTCGTGTGTCGCTGGTCTTTCAGACCTTCTATCCGGTCATTAACTTGACCATTATCCACCCAAACCGAGAGTTTGTGCCCCTGGGTTTGTGGCTTGATATTTCTGGCAAGATATATCATTTCATTCTTCAATACACTTTAACCATCTGCTTCCCTGCGGAAATATAAATACGATACCCTGGGGTTACTCCCAAGGTGAAGTGCTACAACGAGATATATTCTGTGCGCTTGCAGAATTATTTTGCATACAACGACATATATCTACGCGCTCTTGAGCGTTGCTAAAACGTGACGCTAAGGAGTGCCAACAAGCATTTCTGGCGCCATTGCCGGGGAAGCAATTGGCTAAAGTTATTGTTGAATCATTTGATTATCTTTACAGATTTACCAAACCACTAACCTTAGTGACCTCACCACTGCCACTTTCGTCTATTTTTGATGTGTTTGCAGGGTAGTGCATGACTGGTTTCAACCTGCCATCAAACTTTGATCCAAATCCAGAACGCATTGGAAGAGTAGTGCGAAAGAGAGTCGTACCTCCTCAGATTTCACTCAGCTCAAGCAACATATTCGAGTCATCATCCGACTCCGAGTCCGAATCAGATTCAGATTCGTCAGTTTTCTTTAGCCCCAGAGTCTCCAGAGATTATGGCTCAAGCAAAGAAGACGCTCCGTGAGTTCTCAGCCCCGTCAAGCAGCAACTTCCCGGGACTGTCAAACGCACAGGAAGGTGCATTTGAGCTGAGGACTGGCCTGGTAAACATGGTTCAGGCCAGCCCTTTCTGTGGAAAGGCGATTGAGGATGCGAACGCTCACCTTCGGAATTTTCTGGAGGTGTGCAGCACTATCAACCCCAATGGCACACCGATCAACAACATCCGCCTTCAACTCTTCCCATTCTCCTTGCTTGGGAAAGCAAAGGAGTGGTTTTATGCCAACAAGGCATCATTCGAAGGACGCTGGCAGACGTGCGCAGACGCATTTCTGGCCAAGTACTTCCCGGTGGGCAAAACCAATGCCCTCCGAGGAAAAATCACTAGCTTTCAGCAGCTAGACGGAGAGACAATTCCCGAAGCTTGGGAGCGACTGCAAGAGTATATTGCAGCCTGCCTCACCATGGTGTGGAAGATTGGCTGATTACCCAGAACTTCTTCCATAGCATGAGCCGACGATCGCAAGAGATGTTGGATGCAGCCGCGGGAGGAGCTTTCCTCTCGTTGGATGTAGACGAAGCGAAGGCGCTAATCGAGAAGATATCCACTCACCAGAGCTGGATAGGAGAAAGACAAGCTCCCCGCAAGGGAGTACATCAAATTGACTCCGTTGATATGCTGGCCGCTAAGATGAACCTCCACTTGAAGAAGATGGAATCTCCTGGCAAGGAGATGAATCAGATCATGGAGGAGAGAATCACATGTGAAACATGTGGAGAAGTCGGACACTCGGGCGACACTTGCCCGATGACACAAGAAGAATAACAACAATTCAGGCTTCCGTCCTCAACAAGGTTGGAATTCCAAGCCCAATTTCCCCTTCGGCCAACAGCAAGGTAATGGCTCTAACAACGGTTTTCAACCGTCGCTAAAGGACATCTGGTATGGCCAAAAACAAATTAACGATAGCATTAGCAAGAAATTTCTTGCCAATGATAAAGTTATGGAGTCGATGGCCTCCCAGATAGAAGCTTTTAATTCTGTCAGTTAAGAACCAGCTGAGCTTCAATAAAATGATTGAAACACAAGTGGCTCAGCTGGCTGCATCCTGTCCTAACCCAAATGCGGGAAAGTTACCCGGGCAACCGGAGGTTCCTTTCAAGGAGAATGTTAGTGCGGTGAGCACGCGGACTAGCAAGTCCACGCGGGATCCACACAATCCACAAGATGCAGGTACCCGACAGAAGGAAGCTAGCCAAGCCGAGGCGGCCGCCGAAGAGGAAGACGACGAGGAAACCACCCCTGTCTCAAAGGAGGGGAACGAGGCACCACAAGCCTCAAGCGACAGCCGAGATCCCACTTTCCTCCCGTTCCCAGAACGGAGGAGAAGACCCGTGGCCGACGAACAATTTGACAAGTTTGTCGAGGTAATCAAGAAGGTATACATCAATATACCACTACTTGATGCTTTGCAGGTCCCGACATATGCCAAGTACATCAAGAATATACTTAGCAACAAGCGGACTTTACCCACAAGGGAGATGGTACAGCTGACCGAGGAATGTAGCTCTGTTATACTCAGGCCCCACCTCAAGAAGAAAGATCCTGGCTGCCCCACAATATCATGCTCAATTGGAGGCCATGACTTCGACAATGCCCTATGTGACTTGGGGGCGAGCGTCAGCGTAATGCCCAAGGTAGTCTTTGACCACCTTAAACATATATCGCTTGTCTCTACACCCATGTGTTTGCAGCTAGCGGATCAATCGATCCGCTACCCCCATGGAGTCGCAGAAAATGTTCCGGTCAAGATCAGTGATTTCTTCATCCCTGTGGATTTCATCGTCCTAGATATGGAAGCCGGAGCAACGAACTCTCTCATTCTTGGGAGACCGTTCTTAAGTACTGCGAATGCGAACATCGACGTGGGACGTGGGACCATTCAACTTAGGATTAACGGAGGGACCGAGAGTTTCTCTTTCCGTCCTAAGGAGATCCCCCATCAAGTCAATATGGTCGAAGAAGTCATGCCCCGAAAGTCCAAGATGCCGAGCGTAGAAACGCTCATGAAGATGGTGGAAGCCTTCGCCGCCAAAGAAAAGAAGAGGCATGATCGCTATCATGCACGACGAAGGATATCGAGAACCAAAGCGCCAGAGGAGCAAGCAAAGCGCGATAAGGAGGTTGAATCCAAGTCCCGTCCCGTCCGAAAGGAATGGCGGGTAAAAGCAGTCCCGAACAAGGATTCGGAGAGTTCCGCTCAGGACGAAAAACTCGAGCCCTCGCCATAAGGTATATGGTACGTATCCTTGCATTGCATATAGAATAGTTTTTTTTCATTTCAATTCTTTTCATTCAGCACAGCACGTTTAATTTTTGAAACTTGCATTCATATTTCATTTATGCATTAAGTAGCATATAAAAAAAAATCGGCCAAATTTCAGGCCGGTCGGCCCCACTTGTCATCAACTATGGCCAGATCACAGCAGCAAAGCAGCAGGCATCGTGCACGAGCACGACACCAAAGGGTGGAGGAAAATGGGCATGACCCCAGGCCGAGCGGCCCCAGGCAGGCCGGCCGGCCTCCCTCCACTGTCGACGTCCCATCCTCACCAAACAGCAGTACCAGCTACAGGAACGTGACCACCGACAGAGGGATGGGCACGACCGGCGCCATGTGCAGGCCGAACGGCCTGCCTCAGGCCGGCCGGCCTCCCCCTGCTGCACCTCTATAAAAGCCTGGTGCCCAGCACTTCAGGAAGTCGCCCCAAGCACAGGTATGTATGCATCCTGAGCGCTTCCCTTCTCACTCGTTTGAATTTCGAAAATCTCTAAGTGAGGTTAGAGTTTAAACCACAAGAAAATTCTGCTAAAATCCATCCTTGAATTCTTGTGAGAACAAACCCCTACCGGTTGAACGAGAACGTTTGTGGTGGTTCTTACCCCGCAAGAACGACTAACCGAGTTGTGGTGATTAATCTCCCACAAGAACGTCTAACTTTCGATTGTCTAACCCTGATTTCCTTCGGGTATTGTGAGACTAACCTTTTGCAGGAAATCATGTGGACAAGAGCACGTCAGACGGCACGTGGAGTCGTGACCAAGCTCAGCTCTTCGAGCTCCCGCCGCTCTCAGGGATCATCTGGTTCTCGGGACACTATGTCTGTCGACTCGACTCGACAGGACACAGAGTCCCAGGAGGAAGAAGTGCCTCGGAACAGGCTCCGCATCCGGATCATGACTCGGGTCGAGCACATCGTTGCTCGGACCGAAGAAGAGAGAACGGTGCTGGACCAGCTCCAGAACCGCTACTACACACACGCCAAGTACTTCAACCCCATGCTGCTGATCAAGACCGGTCTCGGAGGAGACATGGAACGGGCGTTCAACAATGCCGGATGGCAAAACTTCTACCCCGTCACGGAAACAGGTTCGCACTTTCTTACTATGGAGTTTTTGATGAGTTTGAAAATCGAAGTTCGTCCCAACGAGACAAACACTTGCTTTCGATTTTTCAATGAGGATTTTATCTTGACCCCGAAGCAACTCAGTGAGGCTCTTGGTTTCAACAAGAGATGCATCATTGATGCCAACCTGTTGGTGACTAACCACCGGTACAACCGTGCCGCATGGTGGGATAGCATCACAGGCGAGCCATCCTCGGGGAAGAATAGCATCACCGCCATCCAAAACCCCACTCTTCGTTTCCTGGAGAAGTGGATCGCTATGGTGGTCCACCCGCGCGCTGATTTGCGTCTTTGCCTCTTGCCTGATTTAGAGTGCCTTTATGCCATGGTCAAGAAAATTCGTTTTTCTCCGGTCATGAGCATGCTTGATAACTGGCAGAGGTTAGTCAGTGGCCGAGCCACAATTGACATAACCTCGCTAGTCACCCGCATTGCCACCCATGTTGGTGCTTTGCAGGGCGCTCAAGTCACCTTCCTTCCCGCCACACAAGAATATCAGTCTTGCATTGGTTTAGACCATTTCATCCAGGGTCACTTGATGCGCGAGGGTCCTAGGCCATACTCTTTTATGTGTTATCCTGGTTTCATCGACGAAGTTGAGCTTCCATGCCCAGCTTTGTCGCTGAGATCAGCGAGAAGTCTAACCATGCAGCTCAGAAGGAGGGAACCCGCTCGCCACAGTGTTGCAGGCCTTACAACACGTGGCAGGCGAGCCAGGCATGATGATGAAGCCGGAACTTCCACCGCGCCTCAGCTCGAGTACCGCTACCAGCAGCAGCCCGAGTACGACTACCAGCAGCCGACAGAGAACCCCACTGCCAACATGAACTTTGAGGAGGCATTCGACTACCACCAAGGAACGGCAGGATACGGCCCGCAGGTCGGACCATCCGCCTCCGCCAGGTATGACTACGAGAACCCGGTCTCCCGGGGGATCGCTGATCTTAATACCAGGATGGAGACGATGACGCTGCAACAACAGCAACTCAGAGATGCAGTTGCACACAACACCGATCTCATGCAGCAGAACTGGGGGATGACCACATCCCTCCAGACCGACATGCACAGCTTCTTCGACTTCATGCACTACGACCCCGACCAGTATTACCAGTGAGCTTCATCGAAGCTTGGGGGAGTCTCAGGTATGGTCGAAAGCCGTCGCCGTTGCCTTGCGTTTGCCTTGCCTTGCCGTTGCCGTTTGCCCTGCCGTTGCCGTTTGCCTTGCCGTTGTCTTTGCCTTGCCTTGCCTTGCCGTGCTATGATGAAATAAAATGCTAAAAATAAAAATAAAAAAACATAATAAATAAAATAAAAGCTCCAAAAGATGTCTTTATGTATGGAACTATGGTTGAGAACCTCAGGAATGATGAATAGTTGCTCTGTTTATGCCCTCTAAGTGCCTCGTGCTTAATCCTTTACTCTTGAGTATTTGAGTTCGTTGGCATTTAAGGATCCGCCGTGATAAAACTGTGGGAGCAAGAGCACTTATTCATTGTTTAAGTTATTGTGAGTTTTGATATGGTTTGTTTCAAGGTATAACTGCATGCTTAGTAAGGAACCTCTCGGAAGTTTTTATAAAATATTACATGGTGAATCTTCCTCGATGGTTTAAAATGTCCTATCCAGAGCCTAAACAGTTATACATTTGTTGAAACTACCATATGCTATCTTGAGTTGCTTTGAGTCTTGTCGAATGGTGAAGTCCGCTTGCAGAAGGCACTTGACATTTACCGGTCTTCCCATCCACCTCAGCCTCAAAATGTCTGACTAGTCAAAGTCCCGCTCCGGGGTTGACGTCCACCGTCGATGACATACACTCACCTCATCATAAAGCTCACCCCGAAAGGTCCTCATTTACTCCATACAAAGCTGAATCCCTCTCTATTACCAAAGTAAGAGAAGAGATGTATTCGAAAAAAAAATGGAGACAGATGCTCCATCTGAAAAAAAAAGAGAGAGAAGAAACATCTCAAAAATATGAAAGAGAGAAATAGAATAAGGAGTCCAAAGACCTTTCTTTGAGCATCACACCTTCTCCCTCTCCATTCGAAACCCCATGAATTCCAAAGACCGGAATTTGACGAGTGCCATCGCTCGCGGACCACTCTTTGACTCGACAACAGAAGTAACCAAGGTATGCCACTCTTACCCTACCTACAACTCCACTTCAGCCTTAGTGTAGGGAAATATTGGTCAATCCCGACCAAGAGTGAGGCTTAAACACCTTGAGTGACTCGAGAGTACCGTCGGGGAATGAATCAACCATCTTTTGAAAAATTCATATCTCCGAGATGGAACCTGAAAATTTGCAGGAAATACTTTAGAGATGATCGTTCAAGCTCTCAATAGCCCAAAACGTGAATCGATGCAGCCCCACGTGGAACCATGGTATGAGTTCTCTTTTATGCCAACTTATTGTTGAGTTTTGGCTTAAGCACAGGGTACTTTAAGAGTATACACATTGAAGCAACTCCTGACCTACCGAACCTAGAGTTTTAGCCTTGCTCGAGGACAAGCAAGAGTCTAAGCTTGGGGGCGTGTTGACGGCCATTATAACCTCGTAGTGACCGTCAACATTTCGGTAAAATGAGGATGATCATACCATATTCCATACATAAAAGTATTTTTACTGACAAATTCCACAAGTTTTGGATGAGTTATGCTTACAGGATGAACCAGGAGAAACAAGGGCCAAACCTGGCACAGAGCCAGGCCAGCCGGCCTAAGCCAGGCCGACCGGCCTCCCCTAGCCAGGTCAGGCCACGTCATTGATCCACAAGCCATGCCAAGTGCCCAGGATGATCAAGCACCGTGCAAACAACGTCGGTTTGATCCAAGGACCCGGAAGGCCTAGAGGTGAAAGCACATGGATTGAAGGGCCCACATCCTAGGATTCTCGGACAAGCTTCAACTAAACGCAACTGTTACCGACCTTGGGAGAGCATCAGGACCGTTCCTACAGAGGACGGTGCCAAGTGGCACCAGGGCCAGGCCGGCTGGCCTAGCCCAGGCCGACCGGCCTCCCTCTGTGGCCGCCACATCTCCTCCTTCGCGTGAAGCTTAAGCAGATCCTTGGCGTGCTAATGACGCTGACATCCACCCCCTGGAGGCTATAAAAGGCAGCTCATTCACCTTGGGAAGACACACACCACATATCTCAAGTCTTTACTTGAAGGGAGCTCTAGTATCTTTTTCATTTCTTAGATTAGGATTAGAGTTGGGAGTAGAGTCGAGTCGAGCTTAGCTCGGATCTTCGGAGTCTTCGGAGTTCTGGTAAAGCTCTTGTATCCTTTCCTTCTTTTGAAGAGGTTATTTATATAATTACTTTCTTACTTCAGAGCTTAAGTTATCTTTTATATTTCTCTCTTGCTCTTCTTTTAGAGTAAAGATCTTGATCTCTTTAGAGCAAAGTCCTTTTCCCCTTTAGTTTTAGTGTAGAGTTTAGTTTAGCTCTACCGGGTTTTATCTCGCGGGTTTGCTCGCCTTGACCGGGCCGTAAGACGCCTTAGGGAAGACGGGGATTTCTCTTGACAGGCCTTCAAGAGAAATCTTAATCATCGAGTGCAGACGTGGTGTCTGGCTTGTTGATTAACTAGGAAGTGTGTTGCACCCCACGGAACTGCAGTGGTAAGGCGGCAGGTGGTGACAGCCCTGTCCATCCTTCGTAGTCCACCACGTTCGGGTGTACTCATAACTGTAGTGCTGAGCCCGGAGAACCCCCTCTCTCATCCCGTTCTGAGGTTCTCCCGTTCTAGCCGTCGAAGCGAGCTCTGTTCCCGGTATCTAAGTTAAGGCCTAGGATAAGGCTAGAGTGCCTTTTGCTCTGAGTTAGAAAGAGTCTAGGTCCGGTCTCTCCCAACGTCTTTCCTTTTCTATAGAAATAGGTGCTCCGTGTGTCGCTGGTCTTTCAGACCTTCTATCCGGTCATTAACTTGACCATTATCCACCCAAACTTAGAGTTTGTGCCCCTGGGTTTGTGGCTTGATACTTCTCGCAAGATATATCATTTCATTCTTCAATACACTTTAACCATCTGCTTCCCTGCGGAAATATAAATACGATACCCTGGGGTAACTCCTGAGGTGAAGTGCTACAACGAGATATATTCTGTGCGCTTGCAGAATTAATTTTGCATACAACGACATATATCTACGCGCTCTTGAGCGTTGCTAAAACGTGACGCTAAGGAGTGCCAACACCGGCCTAGCCCAGGCCGACCGGCCTCCTCTGGCCAGGTCTGGCCACGTCACTGATCCACAAGTTCAATCAAACACCCAGGATGATCAAGCTCCGTGCAATCAACGTTGGTTTGATCCAAGGACCCGAAAGGCCTAGAGTGCAAGACACATGGATTAGAGGGCCCATAACTTCGGATTCTTGGACAGCCTCAACTGAACGCAACCGTTACCGACCTCAGGGAGCAATCAGAAGCGTCCACGACGAAGTCGGTGGCCAGACGTGCCAGGTGTAGGCCGATCGGCCTACACCAGGCCGGCCGGCCTGTTGCTGTGGCCTCAAGCTACCCTCTTCAGCGTGGATGCTAAGCAGGATGGTGGCGTGAAGATTAAGCTGACATCCACCCCATGGAGGCTATAAAAGGCTGCTCAGTCTTCCATTCAAGACACACACCACATCACTCAAGTCTCTACTTGAAGGGAGCTCTAGTATCTTTTTCATTTCTTAGATTAGGATTAGAGTTGGGAGTAGAGTCGAGTCGAGCTCAGCTCGGATCTTCGGAGTCTTCGAAGTTCTGGTAAAGCTCTTGTATCCTTTCCTTCTTTTGAAGAGTTTATTTATATAATTACTTTCTTACTTCAGAGCTTAAGTTATCTTTTATATTTCTATCTTGCTCTTCTTTTAGAGTAAAGATCTTGCTCTCTTTAGAGCAAAGTCCTATCCCCTTTAGTTTTAGTATAGAGTTTAGTTTAGCTCTACCGGGCTTTATCTCGCGGGTTTGCTCGCCTTGACCGGGCCGTAAGACGCCTTAGGGAAGATGGGGATTTCTCTTGACAGGCCTCAAGAGAAATCTTAATCATCGAGTGCAGACGTGGTGTCTGGCTTGTTGATTAACTAGGAAGTGTGTTGCACCCCACGGAACTGCAGTGGTAGGCGGCAGGTGGTGACAGCCCTGTCCGTCCTTCGTAGTCCACCACGTTCGGGTGTATTCATAACAGTAGTGCTGAGCCCGGAGAACCCCCTCTCTCATCCCGTTCTGAGGTTCTCCCGTTCTAGCCGTCGAAGCGAGCTCTGTTCCCGGTATCTAAGCTAGGGTCTAGGCTAAGGCTAGAGTGCCTTTTGCTCTGAGTTAGAAAGAGTCTAGGTCCGGTCTCTCCCAGCGTCTTTCCTTTTCTTTAGAAATAGGTGCTCCGTGTGTCGCTGGTCTTTCAGACCTTCTATCCGGTCATTAACTTGACCATTATCCACCCAAACCGAGAGTTTGTGCCCCTGGGTTTGTGGCTTGATATTTCTGGCAAGATATATCATTTCATTCTTCAATACACTTTAACCATCTGCTTCCCTACGGAAATATAAATACGATACCCTGGGGTTACTCCCAAGGTGAAGTGCTACAACGAGATATATTCTGTGCGCTTGCAGAATTAATTTTGCATACAACGACATATATCTACGCGCATCTTGAGCGTTGCTAAAATGTGACGCTAAGGAGTGCCAACAATACTCTACAACTATTGCTCGTATGGTTGATTGATACTAGTGGTAGTATATATGAATTTGTTCATGAGCTAGTAAACCCAAGTACTTGACCTATTTTGGATTGCAATCAAGTGACAATTACAACCTCAATAAGATAACCGCTATAGGCGTGTGAAGAAGCTTAGAGAGGGTTCAAGCCGGACTTGGAAGCTTATGCATATCATTTAGTTCGAGTCAAAAGAGAGGGAAGCTAATGAAAATAATATAGCTCAAGAAGAAAATAACAATACAAATAGATATCAATTTCAGCAATGTAGCATCTTGTCGTATACAATCCCTACATTTGGTATTCCTACATCACCCATCGAGCAGGTATTTTTCAATTGGTATTCATGAATGGTGTCTACATTAAGCTTACATGTAGTTCTACAAGAATGCAAGTGATACTCAACTTTAAGTGATCAAAGCAAGTGGTATTTCTAAGTGACATGCCATACATTTATTTGGTGGTGTCCATCAAAAGTGCATGATTCAAATATCAACCTTCCATACCCTAGTGCATCCCTTTTGTAGTAATTCATGACAAAGGGGGAGAAGTTGGAACAAAGATATGAGGATATGAGACATGCAAATAGGGGGAGAGATTGGAACAATGATATGAGATATGCACAAAGGGGGAGTGATTACAAGATAAATAGTTGGGCATGGACATAGAAGGACCCAATCTTGCATCTAGATATATGTTGCATATTTTTTATCAAAGCAAGCAAGATTGAAGAATAGAAGGGGATCAAAATTCTTGAAAAAAAAGACAAGAGAAGCACACAAGTAGGGGGAGCAAGCTCATGAATACAAGTTTGATGCATTTGTTTGTGCATTACATTTGGTTGCCTACATTGCACTTGCGGTAAATTCCTTCATGTTTATGTGCAAATGATTGCTAGAGCTACGACTTGGTTGATGATTGATTTAGTGGTATGTATAGCCTAACATTAGTATTTCAAGTGTTAACTAGAACCTTGTTCATATTGTTGATCTCATGTGGTATATAGTTTCACTTGTATCTAGCAAAGGTTGATGCTAAGGATGAATTATCAATTGGTATACACGCTGCAAAGGTACAATTCTATCATGTATACCTTAGCATCGCTTAGTAGTGCTAACTCTCTCACAACTGTCATAGTTATCACTACCTAGTCGGGTTTTATGGTGTTTATCCAAATCTCAACAAGTGGTCTAAAAGTTAGATAAGTAACATGAACCCAAATCAAGTTAGCAATTTACTCTTATGTGAAGTGCTAGCTTGGAATGCTCTTAATTTCCATATCTTTGTAGAGTTGTCATCAATTACCAAAAAGGGGGAGATTGAAATGTCTTGTTTGGTTTTGGTAATTGAGTGACAACTTAGGTGGACTAATATATGTTTATATTGAGATACACAAGTGATTAGTCCATAGATACACTAGTGTGAGCAACTTGAGCCATGGTGGTGAAGTGGCTTGAATTCATTGCAAGGCTCAACTAGTTGTGATGAAAGTGTGAAGAAATATGAGCATCTTAAATTGATAAAGATTAAAAGGATGAGCATGATAAGCTAGTGATCACCAAGGAAATGTTGTTGGATTGGAATTTCATATGGTGATCATAATAATGAAGTGAATACATTGAAGATGTGGTATACAAAGTGGTTTTGTATAACAAGATGGTGAAGGACAAGCAAGACTTGGCTGCGATGGACCATGCAAGGGTGAAGGGCCAGCAAGAGGCTTGACGCCGAGGGACCAAGACAGCGGTGAAGGGCGAGTAAAGGCTTGGGCCAATGGACCATGAAATGTTATATGAAGCTATAAGTGATCCACATCAATCATATGAAGAATGCAAGAATATGAAAATCATATGTTGATCGACATCATGTATATTGATGAGATGAAGTGGGCATGGTCTATATGTTGATGAACATAAAGAGCCTTAAAGAAATTAAGGTGATGAACAATATGCATATGGGCATCAAAGAAGACAAAATGAATTTGCTCAAGGCAAAGGTATGAAATGTAGGGCATTTCATTTTGCCGGTCTTGGTGATTAGTGGAGAAAAGACCGGATTGATAAGATGGAATGCCGTACAAGAGGGGTCTTGATGATGCTTGAGTCTTTACTAGGTGTTGAAAAGCTCAATCTTGCATATGCATACTAACCTTGGCAAGGAATCGGTAGTTTGCAAAGAGGCCTAGAATACGGTTGAAGTTGATGGTGTGTGGTCGATCTTAGATTGCTTTTCTGCTTTGATCCAATGTGTTTTGGGTCAAGCGTTCAGTTGGGATGTGTAGTACTCTGAACAAGCTTTCCATAGAGTCCAAGATCACCTAATTTGGACATCGGAGCTAAGAGTTATGACATTTTAACTAAGCCTCGGTCGTGCTGAAAAAATGAACTGCGGACCGTCCTCGACTTGTGAGGCAGACAGTGCACGAAAGGCAGACCGTCCGCCAAAACCTGGCGGACCGTCCGTATTTGTTTTACATGTCAGGCAGACCTAATGGCGGACCCTTTACACAGAAACGTGTTTTGAGGGTTCCAGGGCACTTTTATAAGGCGGACAGACCGCCAAAGGCGTAACAGTCGATTCAGAGAGGCATTTATTGAGATTATAGCCGTTGGGGTTGAAATAGCGGACCGTCCGGCCTTGTAGGGCGGACAGTCCACCAAAATAGAGCGTTTCAGGCTGTTTGAATGTAACCGCTAGTTTGGGAGTGTTAGCCTGTATATACCCAGTCTCCTGCGCCTTAGAAGGTGGCTGAGCACTCCATTGATTATCCTTGAGCTTGAGCAAGTCCTCTCCATGAGTTTGTGCATGTGTTGCACATAAGAGAGGGTGAGAGGCAAGATTTGAGGGCATTTGCATAAGAGATTGAGCTTTAGGCACTTGGTGAAGGGTCAAGTGAGTCTTGGCTTGTTACTCTTGGTGTTTGCCGACACCTAGACAGCATGGTGGTGCTATGATCCGGTGATCTTCTCAAGAGAAGCTTGTGAGAAGGCCCGGTGTGCTTGTGAGAGGTTTTGTGCTCGACTCACCGGAGTGGTGAAGAGCAACTCTAGTGGAATCGAGGTGTGGAGCGATTCTTTGGTTCAAGCTGGCTCAAGATCAAGCGGTGCCTTGATAGAGGAGCGGTTGGAACATTGAATCCACCTCAACATGGATTAGGGGTGACCGGCAAGTCACCAAAGACCACGGGAAAAATTCGGTGTCTCTCCTTTGTGGTTTGTTCACTTGAGTTCATTTAATTTGTGCAACTTACATTCAAGCAATTTATATTCTTAGAAACATTCTTGCTTGATTGTCACCCTAGGATTGCAAACCTTGATCTAGACATAGGGTGTTGGTGCACATAGTTGAGAGACATATTTTTGGGGTGTAGTCGAGTTTTGACCTATTGTTTTAATTCCGCATTTTTATCGGTTAAGTCTTGTTAGAATTTTTAGAACTGACTATTCACCCCCCTCTAGTCGGCCTCCTCGATCTAGTACTCACCCCTATTTTCATTGCTATAGAGGAGGATCCGGATTTTGTTGCTGAAGACTACGAGTAGAGGTCGTGTCCGCACCGGACGCGGCCTGTGGTGTGGCCCAGTACGAGATGCTTCCGCTGTCGAGTCTCTCCGAGTATGGCCTGGAGCCAGCCTAAGTCATACTATGGTTGTTTACTGTCGTCCTGTTGCTTATCGTTTTAGCTTGTATTATGTGCACTCCCTTGGAGGAGTCGCATGATGACTGAACTATCTGTTGAATAAATGTGTATCAGCCTTCTAGGATTGATATTTGTATCACGTTTAGTCTCTGCCTTAAGCGGGGACGCTTCAATTCTTCATACGATTGATGTGGATCACTCATAGCTTCATATAACATCTCATGGTCCATCTGTCGGTGCTTTACCGGCAATCCCACCGAGGGGTATCCCTAGGTACTAGAGTTTTGGTGGAGTATTCGTAGAATCAGGAACTCGACGATTACGTGACATGAGATTTATATAGGTTCGGGCTGCCAACTAGGCGTAATACCCTACGTCCTGTTGCTGATCTTGTATTACGTAGGGTGAATATGAGTACAAGCTTGCCCTATCAATCTAGTTGATCAATAAGACTAGGCGTGATTCTCTCTATTTTGTAGGTTGATTGTACTAGTTTTTTTTAGAGGGGTCCCTGCCCAACCTTATATACTGGTTGGCAAGGTTACAAGAGTGGAATCCTAGTCTAACTCGAGTAGTAACCCGAGTAAGCCCCGCTATGCGAGTGCTTTCCTTATGTCGACTAGTTTCCATATCCCTAGAGTCCTGTTGTCGCCTTGCACCATGGTCTCTACTCGTTGCCATATCCTCCTTTGGAGTTCTTTCTGCGTCTGTGTGGGCCCTAGGCCTCCATGTCCGACAAGCTCCCGAGCGCTTCATAGCCGAGTTCTTTCCTTGTCTTGAAAGTGCTTGGCCTGTTGGTTCGAGTACTTTCCAGTCTTTCTTGAGGATCTTCGAGTACTTTCTTGGACTATAGTCTTTTGGTCTTCTAAGGATGAGGCTATGAGGTGCTCAAGCCCTGTGATGTTCGTTGAACTTTGGAGTGCGATTTTGAAATCGCACTTCATATGAAGTAGCCCCCGAGCTTTAGTTTGATTCGATGATTCGAGCTGAAGGTCCTAAAAAAATCTTGAATCTTTGGTGGAAATTTGAAAATTCTTCTCATTAGCGATCCGTGTGCCTTGTAGCCCCCGAGCCTTGAGCCATTCTTTTGGAGTGGTAAAAAGGATCAAAGGTACTCGTGGTTTTGAAATAAAATAAACAATGGTAGACCTCGAATTTTACAAAAAGGATTTTTTACAAGAATGTTTTATTTTCAAGACGTCTCCCAAAGATAAGGATTCGAGTAAAAGATTCTTTTTCCAAAAAAATGGATGGAACCTCTTGTTTATTTTAAAGAGAGAGAAAGGGGTAATTGTTGCACCCCTTAGGGTTATAAAGGGTGGCCCTTTGGGTTTTTACTTTTACCCTACCCTTCCTTTTCGACGAAGACCTAGGACTCATCCCGCTGCCACCGCCGTCTGTTCTTGAGCTCAACTTAGTATTTTGGAGTAGATCGACTCGTAGCTTTCTTGAAGATGGCGCCTCCGAAGAAGCCGACTGGGGATTCTGCTTCTTCTAAGCACAGGGAGAAGATCTTGAGTCGAGCCGCCCGAAGATGCAGAAGAGTGAGGATAGTTCTGTTGGAGTTTCGGCGGCTTTCGAAGCTCATCTGGAGAGCCTTGTTCAGAGGGGCCTTCTTAGATATAAAGCGGTTGTTGGCTGGGAAGCACCGCGGGCGGATGATCTCTTCCTTACGAATCTTGAGGACAAGGTGATCGCTTTCTCCCACTTTGCTGGGTGAGGGGTTGGTTTTTCGATCTGTGATTTGTTCCGCAAGATCCTGAACTACTTTGGCCTAGAATTGCAGAACTTGAATCCCAATCGGATTTTCCATATAGCCAACTTTGTCCACTTCTGTGAGGCATTCTTAGGAATCAGGCCCCCACTTTGAGCTTCTTAGGGATATCTTCCACTGCAAGCCTTATCCATCTAGAGAATCGACTTGGCAAGTTGGTGGAGCCGGGTTTCAGCTGCGGCAAGGTGCCAAGGCGAAATACTTCGACTATCATCAGAAGGACAATAATGCCGGTTGGCAGGAGTACTGGTGGTATGTTCCTAAAGGGACGAGTGGTTTGTCCTCAGTGCACGGGCAAGATCCCAGTCAAAAATAGTCGCTGGAACAAGTATTCTAGTGAGGAGGATCATCCCCACTTGGAAGAGTTGTACGAGCGAATTTTAGAGCTGAAGAAAACTGGTGTGACGGCTAGATCTATTGCGTATAGCTGGATTGAGCGGCGAGTACAGCCGCTAGCTCATAAGGAGGGATGGGGTTTTGAGTATAAGGGAGTGGATGACCCCTCTCGTATGAGCCTCGAGATTTTGCTTGAAGATGAAGTAATGCTACGCGTGTAGTCCTTGCTTCCAAGGGTTACTGAAAACCCCTTTATTGCTTAGCTCTTTGAAGATCGGCATCCTCCCAAGCCGGTAATTTTCGCTACATCTCCTTTCTTGCATGTTTTCTTAGATCTTTGCTTGATCTTTCGCTTTTGGTTCTCTCAGGAGGATGTAGAGAAATTCTATTCCTGGCCTTCAGTGCCAAATGCTTCAGAGGAGGGCTCTGTTGAGTTGCCTGCTATGCCACCCGTGCCCAAGCGTCACCGGAGAAGTTCGTCCAGAGCGAAGAAAGTTGTGCCGAGTGCTTCCCTAGCGGCGGATCCTAGGTACTGTCTTTGACTTGTTTTCTTTATGACTTGACTGCTTTTTCCTTTGTTCTCGACTTCTTCTTGCCTCGACTGCTTTGATTGCTGTTGATTTGAACTTTTGCATCTCAGGGCCGCTGAGGGTGGACAGGATGTTGAAGCCCCCGGGAGTGGTTCTGACACGGAGTCAGACCCGCTTCCGGTGGTTAATGTTGAAAAGGAAGTCGTGGTTGACCAATTGGCTGAGACTTCCTCTGGTTCTGCTAGGCTAGGTGCTAAGAAGGTGAAGCCTTTGGTATTTGGCCCGCCTAAGTTTGCAACCATATCTTCCTTGAGGTACTCTCCTTTTCCCTTGGAATAGTTGTCCGGTTTTGATTTTCATCTGACGAGTTGTTTTTCTGCTTCTATCACGAAGATAGAGGCGAGTGCTCAAAGAGAAAATATCCCGCCGCCGGTGGAGACAACTGTGACCCCTCCTTTTAAGGCGCTTGTTGAGGAGCCGAAAGTCCCCGCGAGGCGCGAGTGGACCCCGTTGTTGCCGAATGAGGGTGTGATCCTCCCTTCTGAAGCGACTCGTGATGTGGAGCTCGTGAGTGGAGGTCGACCCGAAACAACATTGCTTGCTGCTACTCCTGAGGTTCTTTATCTCTTCTCTTCATTTGCAAGCTCTCTTTTGCAGTTCTGTTTTATGACTTTGTCGACTTCTGTAGGTTGAGGGACGAGTACTTGACGTTGCCTTGCTTGGGATGTCTATTGGTCTATCGTCGGCGTCGATTGCTCTGTCATTGCCAACGAGTGCAACTGGCGGCTCGAGTGGTTTGGTCACCGGCTTTAAGGTTCCGACGCGATATATTGAGTACCCTCTGCTTGGAAAGGAATGACTAGAGTTGTCGTTAGCGAAGGGTAAGTCAATGTTGGAGTATGCCCACGAGTACGTCAGCTATTTGAAGGTACTCTATTGTCAATCTTTGTTCCTATTTTCCCCTCTGAGGCTTGCTGATTCAGTTCCTTTGTCCTTAGGATGTTGCTGCAGGTTCTTAGGAGAAATCAGATCTTTTGCGGAAAGCTGAGATTGAGTTGGAGAAGTAGCACTCTCAAAAGCTCCAGCTTTTATTCAAGATTGACTCCATCAATGATGATAAATTAAGCGACTCTCAAGCTTTTGCGTCTGAACGGGAGAAGCTTGAGCAGGAGATCATCAAGCTTCAGGCTAGGAACAAGACTTTGAATGTTTCTAAAGCCGGTGAGTTCTTTCGCCCTTGTTTCCTATTTAGACTGTTTTTTTGGTAGTGTCCTGTCTTGACTTTATCTTTTACTGCCCTTAGCTTTGTCCAAATGAGTGGAAGCGCTTGAGAAGGACAATACCCATATGAAGTCCCTTGTTTACGCGACAAATGAGAAGCTAGAGAAGCTCAATGATCTTCAGACAAAGCACGATCAGCTTGGTTTGAAGTATCTTGATAAGCTGACTAAATGTGGCCATCTCCTGACGAAGCTCAAGGACGCTGATGCTGAAGCACTTCAAAGTCTTTCCATGATTAAAGAGCTGAACGAGAAGTATCAAGCTTTGGACAAAGCCGCAAAGTTAGTTGCTGAGTCTATAGATCATGAATCTTCTAAAGAGAATCCTCGATGCCTTGTCGAGAGGTTGCAAGAGGCTCCTTCGAAGTTCACTGCTTATGTGCAAGAGACTTTTTGTTTCCTTTCAAACCAGATGCTTGCCATTATGCGATCTCTTCATCCCGATGCTAGTTTGGAGGTCGTCCCCAAAGGCAAAGCACAAGATTGCTTTGAAGATGACTTTAAGCAACTTTTGAGGGATACCAAGGCGCTGGCAAAGGAAGTTGTGGAGAAACTTCAGCTTTTTGAGGATGAAGAAGAGTAGCTCTGCTTCCTGTTTATCAAATGTAAAGCTGAAAACCTGAGGTCTTTTGTAAAAACAATGTGCATAGTTTTCGATATCTATCTTTTATCTTATCCTTCTTTGTTTTTACTTATGACTTGTTCTCTTTATTCAAGCAGTCTTAGTGTATTCCGAGTTATGTTTCTCACTTGGGCCTTTTCTTTAAACGAAAGCACTCAGAAACCTCATTAGTCTTTCTACTTGAGAGCATAACTTGCTTTTTTGTAGATTCTTTGGTAATTTTTGGGTAGGCCGAGCCGATTTAGGGGATTTTCCTTTCGCTTGGACCTGTTTCCTTGAAACAAGTTCTCGAAGGTCCTGAATTAGTGATGCTGCTGTAAGGCCAGTGTACCTCATCGGAGAACTTCTCGCTTGGACTAATTCATACTTTTGAAAAAGTACTCGGAAGCCCCTGGAAAATTTTCCGTAAACATCTTGTTTGGTGTTTACTGGAATGCCAAGCCTTTTTTGGGTTTTGTGTTTCTCGCTTGGACATTTCTTTTCTTGAAAGAAGCACTCGGAAACCTTGAATTATGGTTTCAGGACTAGTTCTTTCGCTTGGACTTGCTTTTTGAAGACAAGTACTCGAAGAGCCTGAAAACGACTGATCCTTGTTTCAAAAAAACGAGCATAGTTTGTTATGAACTTCTCGCTTGGTCCTGCTCCAAGCTTGTGGAGCAGGAACTCGGGAGTTCTTGGATAAATATGTTATCCATGATTTTTGTCTTGGACTGAGGTGCCAGATGAGGATATTGTTTTTTCCTTAAATATGTAATATTTACAAGATATCTCCTCTGTCCTTTTAAGCATAGAAATGTTGTAGGTGTTCTATATTCCAAGAATTCGGCTCCTCAACTCTGATGAGGATATCGCCACGCTGAACACGTACATGCTACAGGCTTCTCCAAGTTACAACTCGTCTCCAACTCAGCCGCCACGTTCAGTTCGGATTCAGCCGACACTCCTGCACGGTTTCGGTGATATCTCCCTCATACGAAATCGAAACGAGGTGTATAAGTATGCGTCAGGAAAGGAGACGACGGCGCCGTCGTTTTGGTTCTAGTCCTAGCTCCAGAAGGTTCGTGGATCATGCTGTGTGACCTAGGACAAGGTGCTGCGTCACCTATTTCGGGCCTTTTCAGGCTTTGTATAGTGTCGGGCCTTCAGGCCCAAGTTGAGGACGCCCCACCTGGTGCGCCCCCAACCCTAGGACACCCTAGGCTAATAAACTCAGCAGCCGCCGCTGCTTAGGCTCGGGTTTTGCTTAGTTATTCTGTTTGAGACAGTGTCGCCGTTCATCGGTTTGTGAAACCCCAAATCGTTTGCTTAATCATTCATCTGCAGATTGTGACTATATTTGAGAGTTGCGTTCTTTCGAGTTCTTGCTTTTGTTCTTCGTTTCGTAGGCAGGGATTAGACTTCTTGGCGAGGTCAACCGGATTGTGAATATGGTTGATAACCAGAGGAGTCGTGGTGCTAAGATTGCAGGGTTCGAGATTGCTGACTTGAAGCAGGATCGGTGTGTCGTGCTCCGCCCAAAACGAATTATCCTTTCCCTAATGGAAGATCGGGCACCCTAGTTCCCATCAAGTGGTAATCAGAGACTCAGGCATTACCGTCAGGCTTACCCTAGTTTAGTTTTGTTCCATCGTCCTATAACTCCAGAAAAATAGCCACAAAAAATTTATGTTGTCCTACAACCCTTGTTCAGCCTTTGCAATTTCGTTTTCAGATTCGCTTTGTTGAGTTTGTATCCTGTGGTCGAGTCTTGTTGCTGGTTTAGGTTGTGTTCATCGTCGTATTTCAATGCCAATCGCGTGATTTGCTTCCGCCGCTATCCCATCCACCATTACCAGATCACAAGTCGTGCCACCACGTTACTCGACTTGCCCTCGCTAGCCGCCTTGTGTGAACTCTCGTCGTGCAAGCCCTAGATAGGTTGCGAGCCGCCTTGTGTTCATCGTCTTGAATCGCAGCTCCCCTTGTGTCCATCTTGCACACCTTGTCACTGCATATACCAGGGAAGTTTTGCCCTAGCCGCTGTCGCGCTATCTGCCGAGTTGTGCCTTCTCGAAACATAACTTGAGGTACCTTCCGTAAAACGGGCATAACTTTTCGTCCTGTGCTCCGTTTTGGCTGAATTGTTTACAGGAGCTCGGCAACGAAAAGTTGCACATACAATTCACCGACGTTGTCGGTCAGGCCGCTCTCAAAAAAATCAAAAAAATCGGGAAGATAATTAAAAAATTGGTTTTCTATCTAGACAGCTTTTCGATGAATCTGTTGGATTTTCTGTAGACCACATCTGACCTCTGTTTCAGGTGAAACTTGGTTTGGTTCCTATTCTGGTGATCCTCGCTGTGTCAAAAATATCAAAAAAATAAAAGAAAAAAGAAAATCAGAAACAACTACGCTGGCTACTAGTTGTGGTTGTTGCAAGAATTACGGTACTGCCATTCTGCATGTTCTTTGAGCTTTTTCCATTGTTTCTTGTTCCAACTTGTTGTGCTACACCTAGGAACACGTCTTAGCCAGCAATTGTGACTTGTACTTTGGATACTTATTGAACTTGGCTAATCTGCATACGATTTTGTTCCACATACAAATATATTGTGCCTGTCCTACAGCTCCGCATACACTCTTCAGGTCAGTACAGCGAAGGACCTTGCAATCTTGGTGCCACTTCCTCACAGGTACCACAAACCATCCACCGGTTGTACCATCCACTTCTTGCATTGGTAAGAACCTGGTAAGAACTTGGTAAGACGTGTGTGTGGGTGTGATTCCACCAGACAAACCAGCTAGCTCGTAGGGTCTTTCTTATTGACTAACCATGCCAGACGACGTGCCTATTTTGAAAAGTGAGTTGCAGGAGAACATCAATGACCTGAAGGAGTTCTTCATGAAGGAGATTAGCAAGCTCACAAAGGAGGTCCAAAGCGGCAATCATACACTTGAGAACGTGAACAGACGGGTCTCCACTTTGACCACAAGGGTGCAACATCTTGAGATCAATGGTGCCAAAGAGGAGACATTCGATGACGATGATGATGGGCACCTTGAGGACATTGTCTATGGTCCTGATGGTAAGGTTGACGATAGGATGACAAGCGCCAATCGTGCCCGTCGCATCCTTGCACGCAACAAGAAAGGTAACCGCACTCGTGCTCATGATGATCCTTATGCTAAAGTTAAGTTTACCATACCATCTTTTTATGGGAGATATGATGCTGAAGAATACCTTGATTGGGAGATGACAGTAGATCAAAAATTTGCTTCCCATCTTGTTCCTGATCAACATAAAGTTAGACAAGCCACTAGTGAATTTAAAGATTTTGATATTATCTGGTGGCAATAGTGTGGTACTTTAAACATGCAACCTGATTCGTGGGATGAGCTTAAGATAGCTATGCGTGATCGCTTTGTTCCTGCCTCTTATAAGCGTGATTTACGTTTGAAATTGCAACATTTAGAGCAGGGTGATTTATCTGTTTAGGAATATTATACAGAGCTTCAAAGGGCATGATTTGTTGTGGGGTAGTATAGGATCCTGAGGATAAAGTGTGTCATTTTTATGGTGGTTTGAAACGTGAAATTCAGGATATTGTTGACTATAAACCATTTACTACCACCAACCAGTTGTTCCAGCTTGCTATGCTTACAGAAGAAGAATTGCAAGGTCGAAGTAAGAGCACCTACAGCAGCTATACGCCCAAAACTTTTAAACCACCAGCAGCTAGATCGCCGGGGGTCTCTCCTTCCACACCGCTAGCGAGTACATGATCATCACCACTAGCCCCTACGCCTGTTTCTGAGGTAAGCAATGTGTCTCATGTGCAGAACAAGACACCATCTACTCCGGCTAAGAGCTCTTCAAGTCAATCTGCAAACATTGTGTGCCACCACTGCAAGGGTATGGGACATGTCATCAAGGACTGCCCAAGTACTCGCGCTTTCATTGCTATGCTTGACGGTGGATATGTAAGTACTAGTGATGTTGAAGATGATTCAAAGGAATAAAAGGGTGAGGCCATTAATTCCTTGGCTGCATCGGCGGGTTTTCCTAGTCTCATGGTGCAGCGTGCGTTGAGCTCTAGAGAGGAACAAGAGGAAGAAGAGAAGATTTAGCGCAAAAATTTATTTCACATGTACCTCATTGTTCATAATTGTCGTGTTCTCACCATCATTGATAGTAGGAGTTGCAATAATTTGGTGAGTTCAGATTTGATTGAGAAGCTTGGCTTGCCCACTCGTTCTATTTCAGATCCTTACCACCTTGAATGGTTCAACAGTAGTGGTAAGGCTAAGATAACTAAATCAGCACGTATACATTTTTCTGTTGGTTCTTATCATGACTATGCTGATTTTGATGTTGTACCTATGAATGCATCATCTCTATTGCTAAGCCGACCATGGGAATTTGATAATGATGCTTCACATCATGGTAGAACTAATACATACTCCTTCATGCATAAGAACAAGAAAATTACGTTGCTTCCTTTATCTCCTACAGAAATTAAGAACCACTTTAAGGAGATTGCTGAAAATACTAAGAAAGGAAGTGCTAGCAATGCATCTAATGATGATACACATAAAGGGATTAAGTTAAAAGGAGGTGCTTTTATTGCTACTACATCTGCTACTGCTATGTTATGTGATAATCCTGATGCACCTTGTTATATTATGCGTTGTCGAGATATCTTTGTTGTTGCCAGTAATCATCTATCTTGTGCATCGCCTCCTGTTGTCACTAACCTTTTCCAGGAGCTTGATGATGATAGAATGGCATCGAGGACGACTTAGTTCAAGAAGGGGGAGATGATGAGCACATCATCACACTGAACACGTACATGCTACAGGCTTCCCCAAGTTACAACTCGTCTCCAACTCAGCCACCACGTTCAGTTCAGATTCAGCCGACACCCCTGCACGGTTTCGGCGATATCTCCCTCATACGACATCGAAACGAGGCATATAAGTATGTGTTGGAAAGGGGACGACGACACCGTCATTTTGGTTCTGGTCCTAGCTCCAGAAGGATTCGTGGATCAAGCTGTGTGACCACGAGAAGTTGCTACATCTCCTATTTTTGGCCTTTTCAGGCTTTGTATCGTGTCGGCCCTTCGGCCCAAGTTGAGGACGCATCACCTTGTGCGCCCCCAACCCTAGGACGCCCTAGGCTAATACACTCAGCAGCCACCACCGCTTAGACTCGGGTTTTGCTTAGATTATTCTGTTTGAGACAGTGTCGCCGTTCATCGGTTTGTGAAACCCCAACTCGTTTGCTTAATCATTCATCTGCAGATTGTCACTATATTTGAGAGCTGCGTTCTTTCGAGTACTTGCTTGTGTTCTTCATTTCGTAGGCAGGGGTTAACCTTCTTGGCAAGGTCAACCAGATTGTGACTACGGTTGATAACCGGAGGAGTCATGGTGCTAAGATTACAGGGTTCGAGTTTGCTGACTTGAAGCTGGATCGATGTGTCGTGCTCCGCCCAAAACGAATTATCCTTTCCCTGATGGAAGATCAGGCACCCTAGTTCCCATCAGATTCCTTCTTGCATTTAAAGTCTATATGGTCCTGGGCCAGTGACCTTGGATATGATGGACAGTCCTTCCCATCTACACATCAGCTTGTGTAGTTCTGCAGTGTTTTGGATGCGTCGTAGGACTAGGTCACCGATGCTAAAAGCTCTTTGTTGTACATTCCTGTCACGATAACGACGTACTCCTTGGTTGTAGCGAGCTGACCGTAGAAGAGCCGCGCAGCGTTCCTCCTCGACTAGGTCGATTTCTAGCTGCCTTGTTTTGTCTCCCACTCCTTCCTCGTATGCTTCTACTTGAGAAGAATTGAACATGATGTCTACGGGCAAGATTGCTTCCGATCCGTAGACTAAATAGTATGGAGTTTGTCCGGTGGGCTTGCAAGGTTGAGTTCTTAGCCCCCAGACTACATGAGGTAGTTCATAGATGCATTTTCCTCTGTATTTTTTTGTTGTAATCGAGTAGTCTCTTCTTGAGCCCATCTAGGATCAGCCCATTGGCACGTTCGACTTGACCGTTGGCCTTTGGGTGTGCCACTGATGCTTGTTTGATTTCAATTCCGCTTTTATCTTAGAAATCCAAGAATTCATGGCTGTTGAAGTTGGATCCTAGGTCCGTGATGATGCTGTTAGGCATGCCGAATCTATGCATGAGTTCAATGATGAAGTCGATTGCTTTTCTGCCTATGATGGAGGTGATAGGCATGAGTTCAATCCATTTTGTGAACTTGTCGATAGCCACCAGGACGTGCGTGAATCCTCCTGGAGCGGTTGTTAGTCTGCCCACCATATCTAGCCCCCAACAAGCGAAAGGCCATGAAGGGGGTATTGAAATAGGTTATGAGCAGGCACATGTTGTTGTCTTCCAAAGAATTGACAGCCTTGGCACTTGCGGACTAAGTCCTCTGCGTCTACTAGAGCTGTTGGCCAATAGAAGGCTGTTCTGAAGGCTTTTCCAACCAGGGTTCTTGATGTAGCATGATTCCCGCAAATTCCTGAGTGTATTTCTTCCAGGATTTCTCTCCCTTCTTGTTTGGTGACACACATCATTGCTACTCCAGAATATAATCCTCGTCGATATAATTCATCTCCAATTAGTAAGTAATTATTGGATCTCCAGACGAGTTGTTCTGATTGAGTTTTGTTAGCTGGGACCGTCTTGTTTTTGATGTACTCGATGAAGGGTGTCCGCCAATCTTCTTCTATGACCAGGACCATTCGATCTAAACTATGTTCAGGATCTTTACCCTTTGTCTTTGGGTTTATGGTTCTTTTGTGAAGTTCTTGAATGAATACTCCAGCGGGTACTTGTGCTCGAGTAGACCCTAGCTTGGATAATACATCGGAGGCAACATTGTCGTCTCGTGCTACCCAATGGTACTCGAGTCCGCTGAATTTGTTCTCTAATTTATGCACTTCTGCACAATATGTGTCCATGTTCTCTTTGTTACAGTCCCACTCTTTGTTGACTTGGTTGATCACCACTTAGGAGTCTCCGTAGACTAGTAGACGTTTGATTCCGAGTGATATGTGGATCATGTAGAAATTGATATTATGGGCTTGTGTGAAGCCTTGTACCAGCTATATGAGAAAACAATGAAGGTAGGCTTATGTTGCTGTGTGCTTGTGTGTGAGTCCACCATAGAAGAAAAACTAGTGTGTATTTGTAATAAACACCTAGAAAGTGAGGCTGTGATTTTGAACACTAGAGGCACATGGCTGAAACAATATGCAAGGAAGGAGATCGTTACTGAGCAATCCATTTTTACTTCAATTTTCATCATGTACATATGAACACATCTAGATCGACAATATCAATCCATTTTCAAGTCAATTCTAACAAATAGACATTAAGGCACTCAAATCTATGTAATAAATCCATTTTTCGTTCCATTTTCTCACTGTTAACCGATGCAAGAGGAGAGAGAGAAACATGCGTCACTTTTCAGAACCTGGATGAGCGCGGAGTTGACTACTTCAGTTTTCAACAATTATGCATGAACGCATCTAGATCGACAATATCAATCCATTTTTCATTTCAATTCCAATAAATAGACACAAACCCACTCAAATCTATGTATAAATCCATTTTTCCTTCCATTTTTTCAAGCACTTTGAAGGACCGAAACGGCGGCCAGAGAGGGGGGGAGTGAATGGGAGCCGATAAAAATTCTTTCTAATCGATCCGGCTATTCTCCCAAAACAACTCCGAAAACTCCGAGAGCAATCTTGCCAAGATCACGTAGCCACTGTCAAGCTACTGACCCTAGGAACAAGAAACGAGCAGCGGAACTCGAACCAATCGAAACGAACAACAAAACCCCGAAACGCGGCTCGATCTAACACACCCAGAGGGGGGCGGTTAAACCGGCCAGGGGGGGGCGGTTAAACCGCCCGGGCCTGGGAGCCTCGGGAAAAAGTCAAAACAAAAGTGGATCTCCCAAACCGCTTGAGCTCTTGAGGCGAGATTTTGGTCAGATGATCTAGACCTCCAGTGGAGTGTTTTCCCAAAAGATCTCGGCCTCTAACTCAGTACAACTCCCGGAATCGCAGATCTCGCGAAGAACACCATGACCTCGAGTTCATCCCGAAAATCTCAAATCCAGAGCGATTCTCGGCGTTTGGGGGCAAAGGATCACCAGCAAAAGAGGCACAAGGCACTCATACGTGAATCCCTCAAAGAAATCCGAGAGAAAACGCCCTAGAACAAGAAGAACGAAAATCCCCCAAAAATACCTCCGAAAATACCCACGAAAATAGAAAAAGGAAAGGGAGCTCGGGAAATCAAATCATGGCACAAAGATGAGCAGCACAAACTCAATCACATAACCATGAATTCACCTATACAAACTAGGAATGATTCGAAGTAGTTCTAGGTGGAGGGGATGAAGGGGAAAACAAGTTCAAAGTAAAACCTAAAGAGATAACTAGAGAGATGACAGCCACCAGCCCTGAAGGGGCCTATTAGTAGTCCAAGTGGTGGTGTCCTAAAGACTAAACTACCCCTAAGTGATACATACCCCTCAGGGGCAAATTTGACATTTTGATCTCAGATATTTTCCGGCTCGGGCACCTTCCACTGCAAGCTAGCTTCCCTCCGACGCAAGCCTTGCAGTCACGCCGCGTGTCCTCCGGATCGAAGCTCCTCGACGCCGTTCTTGGGCCAGCCCAGGGGGGGCGGTTAAACCGGCCCTGGGGGGCGGTTAAACCGCCCCTGTCAGCCCACACAGGCCCAGCTGCCCAAGTTCGCCTCGTCGAGTCCTCGGTCCTTGGTTTTGAGGCCCAAACCAAGGGAAACCGTCCACCGATGATTTTGTGGCCAGATCACCAAACCCCGCGCGCAAACTTCGGTTGTTAGCCGCCACCTTGCGCCAGCTTCACGTCCGCGTACGAGCTTCGGTTGTGAGCCGCTACCTCGCACCGGAACCACGTCCCCTTGCTCATTCTTGCCAGCATGTGAACCGCACTTGATCCACCGGCCATCGGGTCCCTCGAACCAAGCCTACTTGTCTCTCCGCTCCTCGGAGGCCGCCATGGCTAAGACCTTTCGCGCCTGTTCTTCACCTGCACCAATGCAACCAAGCCGCATTCTACACCTGCAATACTTGAGCCAAGGGAAACGTCAATCCACACAACGTTGTCAATCACTCATCACACCAGGAAGCGACCATCCACCGGTCCTCGGACACACTGGGTCCTCAATCTCCCCCTTGATGAGTGCATTGACAACACACACATAGTAACCAATTGATATGAAGAAAATATAAAAGAAATCGAAAACAAGACTCAAGCAAGTGACTAAAAGCAAGAACAAACCGAGAGCAAAGTCACTCTACAAGAGAAAGCTCCAGAAACGCCGACCCTTCAAGAAGAAGCG
The DNA here is from genome assembly GCA_015476505.1 of Urochloa ruziziensis. Taxonomy (NCBI): domain Eukaryota; kingdom Viridiplantae; phylum Streptophyta; class Magnoliopsida; order Poales; family Poaceae; genus Urochloa; species Urochloa ruziziensis. The sequence continues at coordinate 22,376,257 of CM027122.1, read as the reverse complement.
AAAGGGCTCAACACCATCGGCAAAAGAGCAAAAGCACAAAGCACAAATCACAAACTTCAAATCCTCCAACTCACTTTTCAGGACTCTCAAAACACTCCCCCTGCAAAGATGCAACTCCCCCTGAACAAGTGAACTTGTGCGTGCGAAAAACACTCGAAAATGGCTCAAACCATCACAAACCTTGTGCTCTCAGCACAGGGGCGGTTAAACCGCCCAGTGGGGCGGTTAAACCGCCCCTGGCAGATGACCAAAGTGAAAAGAGCCAAAATTTCACAAACCAACTCGCAACGATGCCGTTCCAACTTGAAAACCTTCCAAATATGCCCAGCAAGATTTTCCAATGATCAAACTCTCAGAAACTTCGCAAATTTTCAGAAAACCTCATTTTGGCAAAAACTCTTCCTTCTCACACAATTTCGACAAAATCTAGAGCAAAAGCTTTCTTCTAAATTCAGCAGCGACTCCCCCTTGCCAAATGCTCCAGAAATTCTCCCCCTTGTTGACAATGCACACATCAAGGCAAAAATGTACAAAATGCAACTACAAGCTTCTCAAATATACAATGAGCAATACAAAATGCTACAAGTTAGAGAAGAGGCATACAAGCTAGTTCATCATGTCACACGGGCATTGCCATCAAGAAGGTGAAGACATATATCCAATTGACAAAGCCATGAGCAAATTGTGGATTTTTATCAAAAATGTCACCGCATGAGCAAAGTCCTAACCATGGATTGTTTAAGCAAAAATAAACTTCATCTCACCAAAATCATGAAAGGACACGCATTCTTGACAAAAGATCATCATAAACGCCCAAGTTCTACCTCATGTCATGTCAAAGCACGGAGCCATGTGTTCACTTCTCATGGGAGACTTCTCCGGCAAACAACATGCAACCGCTTAGCACCCATGTGTGCAAGTGTGTGCAATGGTGAAAGCATAGAGACATGAGCATAAATTCAGTAAATATTTCTTTTTCTCATCTTTCTTCTTTCATGCATAGACATCTCATTTTTCAAGTTTTTCAAGCTTAAGCATGGTACATGAAATGTCTTTGCGACAGAAAGAAGCTTATGCTCCTCCACAAGATAAAGCATGGGCTAAACATTTACAATGACAAAGGTCTTTGACCCATTTGAAAAGAATATCACACCCTAGCATGATCTTAAGCAAGATTTAGCTATTTCGGCTCAAACAAGACATGCAAAGGCATTTACTCATGGGTGAAGGAATTAAGTTCAGTTTGTCATTTTAATTCGAAAAGAAGCTATCTCAATAGAATATATATCAAGACCATCAAGAGCATAGCCATCCATACAAGTCATCCCTAGCCAGCCTGCCTAAGCTCTAAAATGTAGCAAGTTGTACCAATCACTGCATATAGGAGAAGCTCATCCTAAGATATGATACAAAAGATGAAATCAAGATACAAAAGCAAGAAAAAAATATACATCAAGATACAAAGATGGCACACAAATATACATATGCTACAAGAGAAGCCTCCAAAACTCAGCTCAGTAAACTGCACACACACCAAGTTCTCCTCGCAAGCGGGTGAAGGTAACTTGGTCAAGTGGCTTAGTGAAAATGTCTGCAAGCTGGTTTTGGGTAGAAACGTGGGCAAGCTCAATATCTCCTTTCTCCACATGATCTCTCAGAAAGTGGTACCTCACTTCTATGTGTTTGGTTTTGGAATGAAGCACGGGATTTTTGGCTACGCTTATGGCACTGGTGCTATCACAAAGAAGTGGAACATGGGACATGTCTAAGCCAAAATCTCTCAAAGTGTATGTGATCCAAAGCAACTGAGAACAACAGCTAGCAGCAGCAACATACTCGGCTTCAGTGGTGGATTGGGCTACGCTAGACTGCTTGCGAGAAGACCAAGACACAAGAGACGAACCAAGAAACTGACACTGACCAGAAGTAGACTTGCGATCAACACGACATCCAGCAAAATCCGCATCAGAAAAAACCATGAAGTGCAAGAGTGGAATCGGCAGAATACCAAAGACCCAGCTCAGGAGTAAACTTGAGATACCTGAAAATCCTCTTGACGGCCTGACGATGTGAAGTCCTCGGTGAAGCCTGAAAACGAGCGCACAGACCCACGCTGAACTGTATGTCCGGCCTCGTCGCCGTCAAGTAGAGGAGGGAGCCGATCATGCTCCGGTACTCCTTCTGGTCCACTGGTTCTCCGTCCATATCCGCATCCAAAGCTGTAGTCGTACTCATCGGCGTAGTCATCGGCTTGGAATCGCTCATGTCGAATTTCTTGAGAATGTCCTTGGTGTACTTGCTTTGGTGCACAAATGTCCCATCCTTGGTTTGCTTGATCTGCAGCCCGAGAAAGAACTGCAACTCTCCCATCATCGACATCTCAAATTCCCTGCTCATATCATCTGCAAACTTGGCAACAAGATCATGAGAAGAGCCACCAAAAATGATATCATCCACGTAAATCTGAACGATTAAAAGATCTTTGCCATTTCTCAGCAAGAAGAGCGTCTTATCAACCTTCCCCATCACAAACCCCTTGCTCAGCAAGAACCCTCTCAATCTACCATACCACGCTCTGGGTGCTTGCTTTAGGCCATATAAAGCTCGGTGGAGTTTGTACACTCGGTGTGGGTATCTCTCACTCTCAAAACCCGGGGGCTGCCTCACATACACTTCTTCCTCGATCACCCCATTCAAGAAGGCACTCTTCACATCCATTTGGTACAATTTGAACCCTTTAGCAACTGCAAATGCTAGAAGGATCCGAATTGCCTCCAAACGGGCAACAGGAGCAAATGTCTCCTCATAATCTATCCCCTCCTGCTGCGAAAACCCTTGAGCAACCAACCTCGCTTTATTTCTCACAATCTCACCACTCTCATCCCTCTTGTTCTTGAACACCCACTTGGTTCCTATGGGATGGCAATTTGGAGGTGGTTCTACTAACTTCCACACCTGATTTCTCTCAAAGTTTTCAAGCTCTTCATGCATGGCATTGACCCAATCAGAATCAGATAAAGCGTGTCCAACATTTTTGGGCTCAAAAGACGCGACAAAAGCAGAATGAGCATAATGAGAGATGTTCTGTGACCTCGACCGTGTAGTGCGTTCATCCATGTTCCCGATGATCTTCGAAGGTGGATGATCCCTCTGTACCAGCCGGGGAGCTTCTCGCCTCGAGATTGCCTCCCCCTCAACATCAGCTTCCACTTGAACTCGATCTGGAGCGCGACTCGACGAAGGTGTAGCTGAGGGGCCGTCGTCGAACGTCGTGGTAGTAGTGGAAGTAGAAGGTACACGATCTCCACACGGTGCATGAATCTCCTCATCGTCTTCATCATCAAGCTGTTCTTCCTCAAAGATGGGCTGTCCCAAGTCATCATCACCTGCATACTCAAAAACAGAAGAGCTACACGGAATGGTCTCGTCGAAGGTGACTTCGCAAGTCTCCATGATTTGGTTAGTTTCAAGATTGAGCACACGATATGCTTGAGAGTGATTAGCATAACCAAGAAAAATTCCATCCATCGAACGAGACTCAAACTTGTCCAAATTTCCTTTCTTCAAGATGAAACACTTGCAACCAAAAACCCGAAAGTGACTCACACGGGGGGAACGACCATGGAAAAGCTCATAGCAAGTTTTCTTCTTGAAAGCACGAAGGAAAATCCGATTCGAAACATAGCAAGCTGTGTTCACTGCTTCTGCCCAATACTTCCTAGGAGTCCTATGCTCATCTAGCATCGTCCTAGCCATCTCACAAAGTGTTCTATTCTTTCTTTCAACAACACCATTCTGACAAGCAACATATGGCAAAGAATATTGATGTTCGAGACCAAGATCACGACAGAAGGCATCAAAACGAGTGTTCTTAAATTCCGTACCATTGTCGCTACGTATAGCTCTCATGGCACCACCATTACTCTCGTTTTTCAACCTCAAAATCAGATCTCGAACAAAATCAAAAGTCTCATCCTTCGACGCCAGAAAGAACACCCAAGCATACCGAGAAAAGTCATCAACAACCACAAGAACATACCACTTTCCACCAACTGAACGAACTCGAGCGGGGCCAACCAAATCCATGTGCAAAAGCTCCCCTGGACGCTCAGTCATAACATCTGTCAAAGGTGGGTGAGAAGCAGCAACCATTTTTCCATGTCTACAAGGTGCACAAACCAAATCTTTCTCGAACTTGAGCTTGGGCAATCCTCGGATAAGGTCAAGAGCACTCAAGCGTGTGAGTAAATCAAAGCTCACATGACCCAATCTCCTATGCCACTTCCAAAGCTCAGAAGAAGTACCAGCGATCAAACACCGTGAAGGACCAAAAGATCGAGAAAAATCAGCACGAAAAATCTGTCCCTCAGGAATGATCATACACACAAGGTCACCTCGAGAATCAAGAATTTTCGAATCACCACGCTTAAAGCGAACCTCATAACCCTCATCAAGAAGCTGAGAAACTGAGAGCAAATTGAAACCAAGATTCTTGACAAGTGCAACCCGCTTCAACATGAAAGTGTCGCTCACCTGAATAGCACCCTCGGACAACACTCTACCTCTACCCTTATCCCCGAAAGTGATGTACTGCCTGGACACCACCGGGGTGAGACTGGAGAACCACTTACCATTACCTGTCATATGTCTCGAACAGCCAGAATCCATCAACCAAAAGTTCTCCAAGCCTCCCACCTGCACAATCAGAACCGAGAACGAGAATGAGCAAATGACTCGACACTGGGGTTAGCACAGAATGAGTCAAACCAGTGTCGGGCCATCTGCTCAAAAGAAGGGTTAGCAAAATCAACTCTACCGCGTGACACCCTCTCGTCTCTCACCATCGGACCTCTAGCACCACGCGGGGGAAAACGTGGCCTAGACTCTCTCCTAGCATCAAAGCTACGGTCGAACCTCCCTGAACCAAACTGACCGCGAAACGGAGGCCGCCTAGCAAACTCACGAACAACAGGAACACCACGACTAGCAACCACAGGAATTGTACGCACAAAAGCGTCGCCTCTCGGCCAGGGTGAACGAGACACAGGCACACTACGAGAAGAGTAGTACCTGTCCCTGTTCCCCACCTCCTTCTCTCTTCTCACCTCCCTCTTCTTCCTCCAACAAAACTCCTCAAGGTGACCATCCCTTCCACAATGCTCACAATGGAAGCGGACTGGCTTTGGCTTTGGGGTTTCTCTCGGCTGTGCCCTCTCTCTTGGCTGGTAAACCCCACTCCTCACAAAGGTCACTCTCCTCTGAAAGTTCTCTAACTTAGGTGGAAACTTGGGAGGATTTGGAGTGGTGTCAAGCTTGTTCAGCAGGTGGTTTGGTTTGGGTGTGAAGGTGTTCTTGAGAATGGTTTTTGGTGGGTTTGTGGGAATGTTTGCGGTGGAGCTCTCTGGATCTCTCTCTTTCTCACCACTACTCTCACCAACCTTCTCAGAACCAAGACCACAACCATCAGCTCTCTTGAAACTCGCAATCAACATCTTGAGCTGAGGTTCACGACCAGACAACCAACCCAAACACTGTCTCAGCTCATCATTCTCATCTTGCAATCTATTCACACACTGTTCTAGCTCAACATTCTTCAATGCAACAACATCACAAGCAGAACAGGAATTTGCAATGGGTGATTTAAGTTGTGCTTCAAGTGAACTAATCATGGTGCGTGATTCAAGCAACTGAGCATGCAAAGCAGGACAAGAAGTACAAGCACCTAGCAAAGATGACCTAGACTTTAACTTAGCAAGCTCAACCCTAGCACTCTCTAGTTCATCCAAGCAAGTCATGTGTTTCTCCTTAAGCACAACAAGATCAGCAATATGCACATCACAGAACGAGCATTCTACCTCATCAGACACAAGAGGAGCATCTTTCAAAACAGCAATCTCAGACTCAAGCGAAGCTGCTCTCTCCCTAGACTCGCAAAGCAAAGACTCAAACTCCATGGCCTTCTTTCCAGTCTCAGAAAGCAAGGTCTCAAGCTCAGCCACTCTATCCTTGGACTCTCCTAGCAAGGACCTAAACTCCCTCTTCTCCTTGTTGGTCTTCCTAAGCACATCATCACGGTTATCGACCAACTGCTCTAACCTAGCAATCTCCTGACGCAAAGAGGTGGGATCTGTCAATACCTCATCCTCGGAATCGGAGTCGGGGTCGTCCTTGCTCTTCACGGAGTCGTGCGCCATGGTGCAGTAGTCGACGGCGGCGAAGGAGATGCCGTTGAAGTTGCGGTTCAAGCTCTTCTTCTCCTTGCGGTGGCCGCGGTCCTCATCTTCACTGCTTGAGCTTGACGACGTGTTGGTGGAGCTTGTGTCGATGTCGCTTGCATCAGCCACCATCGCTCGAGATCTGTGCTTCTTGTGTCCACCGTGCTTGTTCTTGGATCTTCTCTCATCCTTGTTCTTCTGCTTGGAGCGGTACTCGTCCTTGGGACGGTGCTTGTGGTCGTCTCGCGGGCGGTGCTTGCGGTTGTAGTCGTTCTTGATCTCCTCGGGGCACTCGGCGATGAAGTGGCCCATCTTCCCACATCTGTAGCACGTACTCCCGGCACGCCTCGAACCCTTGCGGTTCTGGTACATCCGCTCGAACCTCCTCGTGAGCAACGCGAGATCCTCCTCGCTCAGCACCTCATACTCTTCATCTGGAAGGGACACAAGAGAAGACAAAGCAAAGTGTCTAGGAGTGTTAGCATGTCCATATCCAGAGCCACCGACTAGAGCCAGACTATGGGGATCAGTCGGACTCTTAGCCTTGGCAAGCAACTGCCTGTCAACCTCAGAAGACTTCAACTTCGAGAAAAGCTCGTCAACAGAAAGAGTCTCATAGTTTGCCGACTCCATGATCGCCTCAACCTTGGCACCCCACACGGATCTATCAAGTGCTTGCAGGAGCTTGATAGCTCGGTCATGATCCGAGTATGGGAGCACGGTAATGTTGGCTTTCATGTTGTTGACAATCGAAGTGAAACGCTGAAACAAAGCATCAACAGACTCTCCTGGCAAATGAGCAAAATTTTCATACTCTCTCCTGTACATCGAGAAAATCCTAGCCTTGACATGGCTATCACCACCGTGGGCTACCTTGAGCTTCTGCCAGATCTGGCAAGCTAGGTCCTCGCCCAAAACACGCTCAAACTCCTCGGCAGACAAAGCACAGAACAAGTAATCAACAGCTCTAGCGTTTGCCTCAAACCTATCCTTTGCATCCTGGGCATCTAAGTTGGTGGGATTGACATAGTTTTCATCTTTCGTCACATCCCACAGCAACTTTCCTTTGCCTCGCAAGAAAGCGCCCATACGCGCAACCCAGTTCGGGTAGTTCTTCCCATCGAAGTGCGGAGGCCCGGAACCCCGATCTTGGTACGCCATCTTTGGATCTTAGACTGGTTAGAGTCGCAAAGACCCGTAACCGGCTCTGATACCAATTGAAGGACCGAAACGGCGACCAGAGAGGGGGGGAGTGAATGGGAGCCGATAAAAATTCTTTCTAATCGATCCGGCTATTCTCCAAAAACAACTCCGAAAACTCCGAGAGCAATCTTGCCAAGATCACGTAGCCACTGTCAAGCTACTGACCCTAGGAACAAGAAACGAGCAGCGGAACTCGAACCAATCGAAACGAACAACAAAACGACCCGAAACGCGGCTCGATCTAACACACCCAGAGGGGGGCGGTTAAACCGGCCAGGGGGGCGGTTAAACCGCCCGGGCCTGGGAGCCTCGGGAAAAAGTCAAAACAAAAGTGGATCTCCCAAACCGCTTGAGCTCTTGAGGCGAGATTTTGGTCAGATGATCTAGACCTCCAGTGGAGTGTTTTCCCAAAAGATCTCGGCCTCTAACTCAGTACAACTCCCGGAATCGCAGATCTCGCGAAGAACACCATGACCTCGAGTTCATCCCGAAAATCTCAAATCCAGAGCGATTCTCGGCGTTTGGGGGCAAAGGATCACCAGCAAAAGAGGCACAAGGCACTCATACGTGAATCCCCCAAAGAAATCCGAGCGAAAACGCCCTAGAACAAGAAGAACGAAAATCCCCCAAAAATACCTCCGAAAATACCCACAAAAATAGAAAAAGGAAAGGGAGCTCGGGAAATCAAATCATGGCACAAAGATGAGCAGCACAAACTCAATCACATAACCATGAATTCACCTATACAAACTAGGAATGATTCGAAGTAGTTCTAGGTGGAGGGGATGAAGGGGAAAACAAGTTCAAAGTAAAACCTAAAGAGATAACTAGAGAGATGACAGCCACCAGCCCTGAAGGGGCCTATTAGTAGTCCAAGTGGTGGTGTCCTAAAGACTAAACTACCCCTAAGTGATACATACCCCTCAGGGGCAAATTTGACATTTTGATCTCAGATATTTTCCGGCTCGGGCACCTTCCACTGCAAGCTAGCTTCCCTCCGACGCAAGCCTTGCAGTCACGCCGCGTGTCCTCCGGATCGAAGCTCCTCGACGCCGTTCTTGGGCCAGCACAGGGGGGGCGGTTAAACCGGCCCTGGGGGGCGGTTAAACCGCCCCTGTCAGCCCACACAGGCCCAGCTGCCCAAGTTCGCCTCGTCGAGTCCTCGGTCCTTGGTTTTGAGGCCCAAAGCAAGGGAAACCATCCACCGATGATTTTGTGGCCAAATCACCAAACCCCGCGCGCAAACTTCGGTTGTTAGCCGCCACCTTGCGCCGGCTTCACGTCCGCGTACGAGCTTCGGTTGTGAGCCGCTACCTCGCACTGGAACCACGTCCCCTTGCTCGTTCTTGCCAGCATGTGAACCGCACTTGATCCACCGGCCATCGGGTCCCTCGAACCAAGCCTACTTGTCTCTCCGCTCCTCGGAGGCCGCCATGGCTAAGACCTTTCGCGCCTGTTCTTCACCTGCACCAATGCAACCAAGCCGCATTCTACACCTGCAATACTTGAGCCAAGGGAAACGTCAATCCACACAACGTTGTCAATCACTCATCACACCAGGAAGCGACCATCCACCGGTCCTCGGACACACTGGGTCCTCACACTTACAAATTCAAGAGGAGAGAGAGAGAGAAACATGCATCACTTTTCAGAACCTGGAGGAGGAGGAAGTACAGAGGTTCTTCGACTTGCCGTCGATGTCCTTTCAAAGGGTCGGCTCTGACTCATTGCTGGTGTAACACCCCGCCCACGAAAGCCGCATCACCTAGCCCTTTCGAGGGACCGACCGCTTGTCCTCGCTTCGTGTAAAAAGGTTAATCTGAAACTGCTATGGCTGGAGGGTAAAGGCTTATAAGTTGGCTCCACCCTTACTCAACTAGCAACGTTAAACTTGCGCACACCACTTACATGGCCCACTATTAGGCCGAAACAATTGGGCCGGGTGTCACATACGCCCCTCTTAAAGAACCTGACGTCCTCGTCGGCGCCAAATTACCCAGACAGGCAAATGTCCTAAACCACTCCTCCTTGGTGCACGCTTGTATGTCCAGCGCCGGTGCCATATGCCATGCCATTGTCCCATCCGGGCTCACACGTGCTATGCGCCATATGCCCGCACACTGACCCGTAGGCACAATCGCGAGGGTCGGCTCTGATACCACTTGTAACGCCTCGACCTCCAAAGGCACATCGCCTAGCCCTTTCGAAGGGCGGGTACGCTTACACATTCGTCCTCGCTTTGTGTAATATGATTCATCCGAAGGTGCTTATAAGTTGGCTCCACCCTTGCTCAACTAGCAATATGGTACTAAACTTGCACACACCATGCACATGGGCCACTGTTGGGCCGAAACAACCTGGTCAAGTGTCACAACTGGAGCGGCAGTGCTAGGGAATGCATGCTCCATGCTGCTCAAGGAAGAGCGCTCCACTCTGCAGGTACGCAACACTGACGGAAACGATGCAGAGGAGGTGTACGGCCATGTGGACTGGAGGAAGGCTCGTTGCGGTGGGTCGATTGGGCAAGGTGCCCCAAACCCTAATTGTCTGGCAGCAATGGGAACAAGAGAAGTAGAGGGTCATGCGGCTGTGGCGCAACATTGGGAGCCGCAACATTGGGAGCAACTGAGGGTAAAAGGACAGGAGAGGAAACAAAGAGTAGCGATGGCGGAGGCGGAGGCCCTCATGGAATAGGAGACCAGAGGGACTGAAAGGGAGAGGGATGAGGGAGCGAAGGGCAGGGCGTAGGTGTGTGGTGCGTGTTGGCACTCCTTAGCCTAACTAAATCCGCAAGCGCACGGAGTCCGATGTAGCCTTTCACCAGGGGAGTAAAACCTAGATGTCAAATCTAAGGAACGGTATACGCAACTAGCCTAGAAATCTCTTACCGGACCCACCAGGGGAGAAAAGGGTAAAGGGTGTAGAGAGCTTAACCTTAGTTAGACACTTGTTACTCCAGACAACCTATCTTAATCTAACATGATCTGCTTCGACGGCTAGAACGGGAAGAACTCAGAACGGGGTGAGAGAAGGGTTCTTCCGGGCTCAGCACTACTGTTATGAGTACACCCGAACGTGGTGGAGTACAAAGGACGGACAGGGCTGTCACCACCTGCCGCCTACCACTGCAGTTCCGTGGGGTGCAACACAACCTGAGGTGGCTAGCCAGCACAGGCACCATGCCTAAGCTTTCAGCCACTGACCTCCCCTCCCGCGAGTAGGGGAGGAAACCCCAAACAAGAGTCGCTGTCACTCGCGCAGACTCAGGTGCCCGCAGATCATAGATAGATAAGGTAAATTGCTGAAAGTAAAGAGTAAACTAGCGAGGTACTAAGGTAAGAGACCGAGAAACTTACTGAAGATATCTCTGAAGCTTTATTCCTCGGGGGTGGAACAATGTTGAGAGAAGGCCGAGATGACTCCCGAACTCCCTCTACACGCTTGGCTGTCACCCAAGCACTCACCCACTACTCTTCTACTCTACTCTAAGATAATAGTGGACTACATCTTGAGCCTTCTCTTCTCTCCAATGGATGGTGTCTCTTGAGTGAGGGTGAAGGGTGCCTTTTATAGCCCTCCAAGGGTGAAGGCCTGCGTAACTGTCACGCCACCTGCCTGCTTAGGCTTCACGCGAAAGATCAAGCGTAGAGGCCACGCTTTCAGGCCGACCGGCCTGAAGGAGGCCGTTCGGCCTGTGATTTCTGCCATCTGGAGCCATCTTTCTTTTGGACGCTCCTGATGATGTCCTGAGGTCGGTAGTTGCTGGATTGGCGACGGTTACGACAGTTGGATGCCGGCCGGCCTAGGGGAGGCCGTTCGGCCTGGCCCTGGCCCCTCTCAGCCCTCCGTTGTACCGACTCACTCATCAACGGTTGCATGTTGTCCCTTGAGGCGGTTTTGGTTGCAGTGAGTTGAGGTTGTCCGAGAATCCAAGGTAGGTGGACCCTCCAATCCATGGCTAGGCCTTTCGGGTCCTCGGATCAAACCGACATCAAACTCACGGCTCATGATCATCTTTGGTGTGTTAGATAGCTTGTAGATCAAAACCATGGCCAGAAGAGGCAGAAGGGGGCAGGTCGGCCTAGGCTAGGCCGGCCGGCCTAGCCTGTGCCAGTTTGGCCTCCTGTTTTTCCTATTTGTTCCTTCGCTCACAAATTGCACAAAACTTGTGGAACTCATTAGTATAAATGATATTACCATGATTATCACTATATGAGCATGAAATCTGGAGGAATGTTGGCGGTAAAAGTCATGGATATCGACCGCCAACAGTGCGCAGTGGGGGCGGGTGATGAAAAAGTGTTTACGAACGGTGTTTTTTTTGCAAATGTACCATTGGATCTCGAATTTTCTCTTCTATGTGTTCAAATAGTTTTGAACACAAGGGCGGACACAAAATAAATGATCATGTTTACTGTGTACTCCCTCCGACCCATAAAGAGTGCAATTCTAACGTTTGAAAAAAAAATCCCACAAAAAATGCAACCCTAGAAATTGGATCACAACTACCTTCCTAATTAGGTGGCCAGATTTAATTTGCATGCCAAAACTAATCACTAATTTGTCTGAAAAAACTAGAATTGCACTCTTCATGGGATGGAGAGAGTACGGAAGACCAATCTGGAGCACAAATCTATATTGAAAGAGTTGATGGGTCTTTTTGCAAAGTTCTAGATGCCTGGGTGGCTGCATGTGGATGGTCAAATGACACGATCAGATGGGCATGAATTCTTTGAAGGGTGTTTTTGCAAAGTTTGACATGCCTGGTTGGCTGCATGTGGACGATCAAATGACACACGATCGGATGGGCATGAATTCCAGACGACGTGGCCATGGAAGATTAGCGCGGTTTGGGGGCGAAAATGGTGTGTCTGGATGCCAAAAGGTAGTGTCACCTGCCAAACACTGTCCAAAATTGGTCTGCCAGAATACCATCCTATTTTTCATTTTTATATAGAAAACTCATTGCCCCCTTGGAACCTTTTCCAGTCTTTTTCAGTAGAAATTTCGATATTTGACACTCAATTCGACTGTCTTACTGTTTTTGACACCCAATTCACGAGTCTTTCAAAATTTGGCACCAGAGACACGAATTTCTTCAATTCAATGGACTCTCCCATATTCTATTCATTTTTTGTCATTTCTTTTCGTTTCCTTATTTTTGCCATATTATACAGCAAGTTGACGGATTTGCCCTTGCCTTATCCATCTCGTTGCTGCCGCCTCACCATTTTTGCCGCAGTCGTCACCATTGCTCTCGAATTCTCGGTCGCATGTTCGTGCCCTCGTCGTCCGCTATGCTCGTGCAGCCACCAAAGCTCCCTTACGCGACCGGTTCTTGGCGGCGTGGTGATGTCGCCGGCATCGTGCTCCTCGGTCGTCCGCACGAGAGGGACCAAGACGGCGCGCAGGGCGGCAGCTTTTAGCGGCGAGGCGACAGCGGGTGCACGGAAGTGGCAACGTTCTTTGCGACATTTGAAGTTGAATGGAAATCGATTGTTTTCACACAGGCGGAAGAGGCTAATGTCCATCATCGACAGTGGCGAATCCAGCGTGGGGGCTGGGGGGCTCGAGCGCCCCTACCGGCGCTGGCACAAGGGAGCCCCCCCCCCCCCCCCCACCCTCGAAGCCCCCCTTGGAAATTTTTTGCCGTGAAACCATCGGAAGGCAGAGCTTCAGCCAGGTGTGGAGGTTGAAGAAGGTCGTTTCACTGTTTTGATCTTGCAAATACGACTTTGGCATGGCTCTGCAATTCAGCCCAATACTCAGCCCCCTTATAACATTTTCCTGGATCCGCCACTGATCATCGATGAACACTGCTTCATCGAGAACGAGAAGATCCCGCCTGGTGGAGTGAAATCGGAATAAGATTTCCTTTACGTGTCAATCAACAATTTTCGATAACACCTCTCCCACGTTTTCCTTGCATTGCGAATCGACGGATCCTACTAATCGATCTCCCCCACGGTTTTTTTCCCGACCGGTGACCCCAAACCGCCGGCCACCGGTAGCGGCTAGCCGGACCGGTTTGACCGGAAACCGGTAGAAACCGGACAAATTAAAAACCAAATTAAATCCGCAGTTCAACCAGTTTCGAACGGTTAGCCGGTCGGTTTGACCGGTAAGCCGGCCGGTTTGAGCGGTTTGACAAATTTTCGAATTTTAATTAAAAATTGAAAAATAAAAGAAAATTTCTAAAATATTCCTAAAAATAGTTTAAGGTGCGTAGAATCTAATGGTGTAAAAAAGAGAGCATTATTAAGAAGTTTAAGTAGCGGTTTAAGGGCATTATAAGTTTAACGTGCTGATTTAGTAGGCTGTTTGAACTTCTAATACAAACAAAAAGATACTAAATGAACTAATATTTGAAAAATTTTGACACCATTACAATCTACTCACCTTAAAGTATTTTTAAGAATTTTTTTAATATTTCAATTTTTAAATTCAAATGTGAAATTTTAAATTTGGCCGGTTTCCATCCGGCCGGTACCGCTACCGGTCCGGACCGGTTTGACCGGTTACTGCGGTATCCAGACCGGTAGCGGTCGGGAAAAAAGACCCTGATCTCCCCTCCCCCAACGATCTCCCTCCCAACCGAAGCTAAGGGAATCTGCTTTCCAATTCGTTAACATATTTGCGCAAGACCTTGGCGGCGAGGGGCAGCGAAGATCGGCGGGCGACGCGCTAGGGGGGGCAGCCGGTGGCTCTCCTGGGGCGGCGGGTGCACCGCAGGGCGACGAGCTCTAGGCTTTGCGGGCAGGGAGAGGACGAAACAGATGCACGGAGAGGAATGCATCGTTCGAAATTTCGATATTTGACACTAAATTCACACGTCTCACGCCGTATAACTTTCGATTCGCATGCCTTTTGAAATATAACCCCTCGCACGTGAATTCTTTTGATTCGGGGGATTTCGATCTCTTTTCTTGATTTCACGAATTTCTTTTACCTTTTCCTTCTTCAAACCAACTGAGCGGACATCTTTGCCCCCGCCTTCCTTCAGGATCAATCGGTTTTTTCAACTCAACCGAGTAAAGACGGACACCAGTTCGTTGTCCTCCATCCGTCGCCCCCTCCTCTGCCATCCCGTCCGTTCGCCACCCTCCCCTCCGTCTTAATCCTCGTCTGTGGCCGCCGGTTCCGTTGTGGGGCCGTGCCGCCGACGCTGCCGGGTGTGCCCAAGCTCTAGCTGCTCTTCTGCAGCGTGCAGCAGCGCCCCTGAGTCGCGTCCGTGGGAGCGGAGGCACCTGCGCGGCGGCGTCGTGCTCCTCCTCGTCCTCTGCGCAATGAAGCGAAGCTACGAAGCCTCTGGTGGGAGGTGGTTGTGGGAGGCGGCGGCAGCTGCGGCGCCGATGCCAGCCAGCCACGAGGACGCGCTCAGGCGGCTGAAGGTGTGCGTGCAAGTGCTGGTGAGGTTGATGGAGGCACGCACATAGGTCGCCAGCCGCGAGGCGTCATGCGCAAAGCCTCTTGCCGCATGATGGAGGAGTGATGAGTTCGCCGTGCCCGGGCAAGCCGCCCAGCGATTAGGGCAAGCAGCCGTGGTCCACGCGCGGGGCCAGCTGCACCACCGTCGTTCTGGCCTGTGAAGGTGCGACATGGCAGTTCCTGCAGGGGACGTCGATTGGGGAGGTTTGCTTTGACGGAGGGGAGCCTGCGACGGAGGAGAGAATCAGAGAGCAGCGAAGAGCGGCGTTCACGCGAGATTGAGATGAGCTGAGAGGATAAGTCTAAGATCGATTGATCCGGATTCCGTCTAAACATAACAGATGCAAGGGCAAACTTGACCTTTTACTAGGCCTGATAAATGAAAATGGTAAGGAAAATAAGAAAAATGGAAATGATAAGAGGAAATCCCTTGAATCGAAAGAATTCGCGTCTCCGATGTTACATTTGAAAAGGCTTGCAAATTGAGGGTTATAACACGCGAATCGAGGCTTGCGAATTTCTTCATCTGAACATGCTGAGGCTTAAGGGCAAAATTGTCCATTATCATGAGTTGTCGACGAAAATAAAAAAAAGTAGAGATTCAATATAATATGAGATAGTCCCTTGAATTAAAGAAATTTATGTTCTCGATGTCAAAAACCGAATTGATTATTAAATATCGAAATTTCTCGTTCCTCAGCGACGCCAAGCTGGCTACAATGCTCAGCCTCAGCAGCAAAGCTGTAGAGCAAACGAGATCACCGGTTGACTGACAATGACATTCTCCCCGATCTGCCTGCTCCTCCGGCGCCAATAGAGCGAACGAAAATGGCGACCGCCGCCGCCCACTTGGCCTCGCCCGCACCTTCCACCAACCTCTTCCTCATCCTCCGCGGCACCCAAACCCCAAACATCCCCTTCCGCACACGCTCCACCGGCGTGCGCGTCCGCTGCCACCTCTCCCGTTCCATCGACTCTACCCCAACCCCGACCGCTACCACTACTACCTCCGACCCAGACGCCGACCCCGAAGATTCCCTCCGCTTCGCCTTCGCGTGCGGCGGCGCGGGCGCCGGCGGCCGCGTCTTCTCTGCCGTCGCGCTCGCCGACGAGCTCCACGCCTCGCTGCCGTCCTCCCGCTCCCTCATCCTCGGCGCGCCCGCCCCGTCCCTCGAGTCCTCTGCAGCCGCCGCCGCGTCCTACCCGTTCGCCCCCGTCCCGCCGCGGTGCCTCCCCCGCGGGATCCTCGCCGCGGCACAGCACCTCCGCCGCTTCCGCCCGCACGTCCTCGTCGCCACGGGGGGTGCGCCCGTGCTGCCTGCCTGCCTGGCCGCGCTCCTCCTCGGTCTCCCCTTCGTGATCCAGGACCAGGACGCCTCCCCCGCGCCGGCCACCCGCCTCCTCGCCCCTTTCGCCCTCCGCGTCTTCCTCGCCTTCAACGGCCCCGTGCGCCTCCTCCCCAAGCGCAAGTGCGCCGTCTACGGGAACCCCGTCCGCATGTCCATCCTCAAGTGCCGGGCGTCCAAGGCCGAGGCGTTGGCGCGCTTCTTCCCGAGGGCAGGGCTGTTGGGCGAACAGGAGGCGCAGGTCGTGCTCGTGCTTGGCGGAGCAGAGGGGTCGCCAGAGATCAATGTCGCGGTGCTCAACGTGTACTACGAGATGCTCAGGAAGAGGAAGGATCGGTACATTATATGGCAAACCGGGACGGAGACTTTCTGCGAGATGGAGTCTCTCGTGAGGGGCCACCGCCGGCTTTTTCTTACTCCGTGAGTTTTCTTCATTCGGTTCACCTTCCTTTTGATTGCGATTGCAAAGGATGCTAGGGATTCATCAAAGAGTTATGATGGTCTGATGTGCTACTAGTCAGCTTTTGAGACTTAGCATCGCAATTAATCTTGTTCGTCATTTTGTTTTGAGTAAAGTGTACGGCCGGTCCCTAAACTACCGTGGGTGTGTCATCCCGGTCCATGAACTCTCAAATGGAGGTCCTCAAATTTGTTAAGTTGTCTCATCCCGGTCCCTAAGCTTGCTAATCATCCGTTTAGATCCTCAAACTTATTCACTTCAAATAAAAAACTTTTCAACTACAAAGTCATAGATCGCATAGAGGTCTATAATTTTGATATAAAGTTTGTGTTCATTCGAGTTCGTATATAAAAATTATGATTATTTTTTATATGAAGTTTTTAGATCGCCCTGTTTTGACCCAGATGAGACTAAAAAAATCAAGTTTAGGGACCAGGATGACACAACGGAATAAGTTTGAGGACCTAAATAGGCGAATTGCAAGTTTAGGGACCGGGATGACACAACTGAACAAGTTAAGGGACCGAGATGATACAACCGAACAAGTTTGAGGACCTAAACGATTGATTTGAGAGTTTATGGACCGGGATGACACATCCGCGATAGTTTAGGGACAGGGCCGTACACACTTTACTCTTTTGTTTTTAGGACCCAACTTCAGTACTACAATTGTTTGCTAGCAGTTTCTTTCCCTCGCCTGTTTGATATTTGCTCAGCAGCATGGCTAGTTGGTTTCCACGGGGGTTAGGCTGTCATGTTTCTCTCTGTTTTTTTTTTTTTTTTTTTACTTTTTCTAATGATGGAGGCACTCAAAGCTTTTGCATACTGTTAAAAGAAGGCTGCACTCTAAGAGTTAGTGTATAGTCATGAGAAGAATTTGGTGAGCTATTTCGATGTTGTACCTGGAAAGCCATTTATGAATAATATTTGGAAGAGAGAATAGACACGGTGTCCTTTCTCATTGTACAAAGATCACATGGTTCCTTTGTTTGTTCTAAAAACTTTATCCCATTCTCAAACCATTCATTCGATGGATTGCTACATGTAATTTCTTCTAATCTGCATTACATGTTCTAGGTTTCATCCTTTGACTCCAATGTGATCAGGCATGTCAATGCCTTGTACTTCTGCATTGCATCTGATTAATACTCTGTGTACCAGAGTGATTCTGAGTTTCTGACAGTTTAAAAATGTTCCTTATTGTGAAGATTCTTGCAGGAACTGGAAATGGCATATGCTGCTTCTGATGTTGTAATTTCTCGAGCTGGTGCAATGACATGCACTGAGATATTGGTCACTGGGAAACCATCAATTCTGGTATGATACATAACACGGAGCTAATGTTAGTTCGTTTCAATTTTTTAATTCAATGTTTTTGCTTGATTGAAATTGATTTAGGTTTTATGAGGATGTAATTCTACTTGTTTTCAGTGGTATACTTAGGTTCTGTACCTCTTCTGAACCGCTGTAATGGTCCAGAGCAGTGGCGGAACTGGGAAGAAAATTCGGGGGGGGGGGGGGGGGGGGGGGGTGGCAAGTAAAAATATTTGCTGGCTCAAGAATTTGGAATGTCGCATGTATGATGTATGTTTTGCGAGCTATTAATAGTGTAGTCCCAAATTTAACAATGTAAAATAGGATCACTCTACAATCAATACAAGTTTTATCTGAATGTTGGATGGAGCTGGAGCTTCTTCTAATTTATTTTCATTTAATTGAGGATTTTGATCAACCATATCATTATAATCTTGCCTTTTCACGGATGTCTTCTTGTAGTAGGAACAAAGTGTCTCTCCTTTAGGTTTTTCGTTGATATCCAACAATGATTTGGCTTATTTTGTCAAAATCCTATGCTATTATAAGACAGGAAATTAAATTAGAAATAGTTTAGGAGATATAAATTTGGAAAATAAGGCTTTCTTTCATTAGATTGAGTTGGAGTAGAAACATTAGTATGTTCTTGTTATGATAACTGGCATGTTTTGAGACTAAGAACTTTTCATCTTGCACCAAAATTCATAAATGATTTGGTTCAATTGGGATTAATATTATGAGATAGCTTAATCATAACATGACAATGAAACTTTCTAGAAGAAGCAAAAGGGGTCGAATTTCATAGTTACTCCCTACAATTCATTAGGCCCCACACACCTGACAGTGAGCTTTGGTCTTTCCATCTAACATGTTTTTTGTTAGTCCTTTTGATACTAAGTTGGATGTTTGAAATCCGTGTTGCCGCATCTTGTTTCGTAGTTCAAGATTATTGTCTATCAGTTATTGTTGTGAAATAAGTTGTCATTATGATAATTTCTGGACTCTAAAAAATATGTTTTGTGGTTGCGCTCTTTGTCAGAAAAGTTTTGTTTTAAGTGTAAAACAAATTTACAAGAAGTTAGACATGACAGAAAATTCTTGAAAATAGTTTTATGCTTATTGTTAATGTCTGAGATTGATCGTCATCCCTTTCGCATTTGTAACATAAGTAGCTTTTTATTGCTTAATTCCGCTAGGAGTCGGTTACCATCGGAAATGCAAAAATGTCGTAACTTGTCATTCACAGTTATATTAGCTGATAGTACATTTTTTTGAGGCAGTCTATATTTCTTTCTGATTGATACATATCATATCTAGATGATATGAGAAGTGTTTGGTTTGAGGTAGGCTATTCAAAATCATCTAATCCTATTTCTGAACATTTTGGTTCAAAGAATGCAATGAGTTTCACCCTCGCCAAAAGTTTTTCTTGACCACACCATTAGAAATGAAGAATGAACAACTTGTCATTCACAGCTATATTAGCCGATAGTACATTTTTTTGAGGCAGTCTATATTTCTTTCTGATTGATACATATCATATCTAGATGATATGAGAAGTGTTTGGTTTGAGATAGGCTGTTCAAAATCATCTAATCCTATTTTTGAACATCTTGATTCAAAGAATGCAATGAGTTTCACCCTCGCCAAAAGTTTTTCTTGACCACACCATTAGAAATGAAGAATGACAATATGCGTTAAAAATCATTGATGACCTGAGGATACTAGATCAGTTCATTAGGTTAGGCAAAGAGCCATATGATTGATGGTATCAATATAATGTAACTGTTCAAAAATTCTGATTGTGTATCATCAAAAGCTAACCCGCTACAATTATGTTTCCATCCCACCAACAGTAGGATTGATTATGGGTTAATGCCACAACCCATGGTTTTGTAAAATTCTGTAACTTTAACCTCAATTGAGAACATTTCAAGTTAATATAAAAGTTCAACTGTGAAAGCATCCATTTAGTGACGTGCATATATTTTTGGAGTAGCCATCCTTTTATAGGAGTATTGAACTTTCGTTGAGTTCAGTTGTTCAAATCTGTTCATCATTTCATGTGTTTCAGATACCCTTGCCAACAATTCTTGATCACCACCAAACTAGAAATGCATATATCATGGCTGATATCATGGGAGCAAAGGTCATCACTGAAGATGAACTTGATTCTAGCAGTCTCACATCTGCAGTTGATGAAATTTTTGGTACGTGTTATCTGAATTCTGTTTCTCATGCTATTGGCGGACATTCCAAATTCACTGCTTATACCAGATACCACAGTTCAGAATTGAATTTATAAGATGGGCGGTGCAAAAATGTACATGCATTTCATTTGTACTTCCTACATAATAATGTTTTGCAGAACGGTATGTTTGTCTGCAATTGACCATTGTTGTTCATCATGCTGTGAATATAGTTTCTCACTTCTTATGGATCTGTGTGTCAACCTTACACCCTTCGCAGTTAAAAAATATGCCTTATTAGTTGTTAAAAATATGCCTTACATAATAAAGTAGTTGAGAATCTAGCTAATAATTGAGTTTGTATTGGAATGCCATGGTTTGAGCATGACTAGAGTTATCTGATCACTTGTTCAAAAATCTTTAGTAGATTACTGTTACCCTTTTACGGTGTATATGAATCCTGTTTTTTTTTTTTCTATTGCACATTCCTGGCAATCATCTTTTCCACTTCAGAATGGTATTCCTGAATCAATTCCAATTTTCAGGTGATGAGAAATTGATGGCGGACATGTCTCAGAAGGCACTTACTGCATCCCGACCAAATGCTTCAGCGGACATAATTCGTCACATCTGTTCCCTGATTGGTTCACCCCACCCAACTTGAAACTTATTTAGACACTACAAATCATAGCACGAATGCGTTCTGTATTGTTTGAGACACAGCAGAATGGCATCATGTCTTGATGTCAAAAATGAAGATCTAATATCTTTCATAACTAACTTGAACGATGATAGAGTGATTTGGGCCTGAAAGGATAGGGAAATTGTGCCTCCAGGTAGCTTTCTCTTGTCTCTGAACTTCTTAATATTCTCTTTTTTTTATGTACATGTCTTCATAAATGAGTGCTTGAAGCTATCACCTGCCAACAATTAAAAAGATCTCAATCCTCAATGAACCCACTGTATGCTGCGATACTTTTGTCAAATGAATGATCAACATGAGATCTTTGCATTTTCCTCGCTGCAAGTTTCTCCTCTAAAACTGAAGTAGTGAACAGCTATTTCCTTAAGTTACATTGTATCAGCTTGAGTATAATCTGTAGAGAGATAGAATTGGGGAAACACCACACACCCAATGGGGGGGGGGGGGGGGGGGTGATTCTCTATATATATAGCCTGAATGGCTTGGTGTACAAGATACAATATCCTAAGCTAGGAAGGTTATCACCTATACAAGGCAATGTACAGCCGGCTATACATATATATCTAACACCCGCCCGCAGTCGCAGCGGGAGAGTCTCGGACGCAAAGACTGGACCTAAAGTCAGTGAACAACTGTACAGGTAAGCCTTTGGTCATGATGTCAGCGACTGATGTGTCGAAGGGACATGGAGCACCCGGACCTGTCCTAAGGCCACTTTCTCGCTGACGAAGTGGATGTCGATCTCAATGTGCTTCGTGCGACGGTGGTGAACGGGGTTGGCTGCCATGTAGACAGCACTCACGTTGTCACAGTAGACAACTGTCGCCGTAGCAATCGAGACGTGAAGCTCCTGTAGAAGCTGTCGGAGCCAGCAGCACTCGGCGACAGCATGTGCCACCGCCCGGTACTCTGCCTCCGCACTGGAGCGGGAGACCGTGGTCTGACGCTTCGAGGACCAGGAGACCAAATTATCACCGAGGTAGACGCAGTAGCCTGAGGTGGAGCGTCTGGAGTCAGGGCAGCCAGCCCAATCCGCGTCCGAGTACGCGGTGAGAGACTGGACCGGGCCAACACCAATGTGGAGACTCGAGGAGAGTGTGCCCTTCAAGTACCGGAGAACCCTCTTGAGTAGCGCCAGATGGGGCTCGCGTGGGTCATGCATGAAGAGGCACACCTGCTGTACTGCATACGCCAAGTCTGGGCGAGTCAACGTGAGGTACTGGAGTGCACTAGCGATGCTCCTGTAGTCGGAAGGGTCAGCGATGGGAGCGCCGTCAGTCGCCGAGAGCTTGGCCCAAGTGTCGACTGGAGTCGTCGTAGAGTGACACTCGGCCATACCAGCACGCTGAAGAAGCTCGAGGGCGTACTGTCGCTGAGACAGGAAGAGGCCGTCGGAGGAGCGTGTGACCGAGACGTTGAGGAAGTGATGAAGGTCCCCAAGGTCAGTCATGGCGAACTCGGAGTGAAGGCGATCGACGATCCGCTGAAGTAGAGGATGACGAAGAGGCCGTGAGGATGATGTCGTCGACGTACAGTAGTAGGTAGGCGAGAGCATCGCCCTCCTTGTAGACAAAGAGGGAGACGTCGGAGGCCGATGTCGTGAAGCCGAGCTGGTGGACGTAGGAGGTGAAGCGCTGAAACCATGCGCGTGGAGCCTGCTTCAGACCATACAGAGAGCGCTGTAACAAGCAAACATGATCAGGGGCAGCAGGGTCGACGAAACCAGGCGGCTGCTGGCAGTAGACGGTCTCCTCGAGGATGACCGTGAAGAAAGGCATTCTTCACGTCCAGCTGACGAATCGGCCAGGAGCGAGATGTGGCAATGCTGAGGACAGTCCTGATGGTCGGATGCTTGACCACGGGGCTGAACGTCTCGTCGTAGTCGATGCCATGCTGCTGGGAGAAGCCGCGTACCACCCAGCGTGCTTTGTGGCGAGCAAGGGTACCGTCGGAGTGGTACTTATGCTTGAACAGCCACTTGCCAGAGACGACGTTGACACCGGGTGGTCGAGGGACAAGACGTCAGGTGCCATTGTCCATCAAGGCCTGGTACTCCTCAGCCATGGCCTGCGCGCCAGTTAGGGTCAGCCAGCCCACTCCGGTAGTTAGCCGGAACGGGTGAAGGTGTAGTGGCGGCTAGACCCTTGTACTAAGCACGCGGGATTGTCCCGGACTGCGTGCGGGTGACAGCGCCGGAAGCAGGGGGCGCGCTGGCGCAGGGGCCGGCGCAGGGGCTGTGTCCACAGCCGCGGGGCGTCGCGAGTAGAAGCGCGCGAAGCTCGAGACCAGCAGCATCCAGGACGAGACCAGCAGGAAGTTATATTTTGGAGACCGTGTCGCTGTCCTAAACGGCTTCCTTTGCCAAACCGGAGGGAGTATACTTGACCTAGCCTGTAATGATGACACTTCCTGATCAGTGGGGGGCCTGTGGACACCTTGTAAGCTGTTGTACATGATGAGGATTTAGCATCTATACGAGTACTCGAGTAGAAATATATGGTAGCTGAAGGCTGTACGAAACTGACACAATTGTTGTTCACTTTGCTGTTCTCATTTCACTGGCTTCACTTTCATCTTTCGATGCTTGTATGGCTGGTCACCAAATATCAATTCATCTTTGCTTATCCAACAATTTGGAGGGGCTTGAATTATTGTTCGGGCCCTTTGGGAACGTCATAATTACTGTTTTCTGATGCTGAAGCAGCAAAGATATACAATGTGCGCCAATTCATCAAATGTCTTTGAAATTCAAAATCCTGGAGCTGATGCTAACTATTGCGGATCACGTAAAAAGGTGGCTGAATACACTAAAGCCTGCAAAAAAGTAGCACTGATTGCGAATTGGAAGTCCAATTGTAGGACGGTCCAAATCCTGGTGCTTGCACATTTTCTCGAGATTTTCTAGGATTTACCGGCGTTATACATTAAGTGGCAAGCGGCGTTCCCGTCGACAACGAGGCCGCCAGGTGACTTTGGGAATCTCCAGATCTGCCGAGTGCTCAGTAGGGGTGTTTGCATACGTGTGTTCATAGGGTCAATGTGCGTGCATGTTATAAGCACCTGCGTTGTACTGTGTAATTCTAAAACGAAAGTAGCACTGATTTTGTATTTACTTTTGTACATGTTGGCACAACAGTTAATTTTCCTTAACAAAAGAAGCGCGTTAATTTCTCGTCTAGCAGCAAAATTTTAAGCAAACATGCCATATTTTAATAAAACAATATAATGTGCAAAACGAGGTACCTGTGAATGAGATTAATTAAGCGGATGAAAAAAATCATGGAGGGTGCTTACATATGTAGAAATACATGTCAGGATATACAGTTACCACCGCTCTTTATCTCAATATAATGATTATAAGAGGTTTTGAAAAAGAAACAGATATTCACTGCTTTGTACCAGAACTTGAATGGAGAGCAAAGCAGTCTGTGGGAAATAATTCTGATACTAGCAAAAAATCTGCAGAGTTACAACATCTGCCGTTAAAGAAAACTCAAAAGTCGATTCCGAACAAGGAAAACCAAGCAGAAGAATTTATTCAGCATAAAGCGTTACATAGGATAACATCAAAACAAAATTCGCCAACAAACAGTACGAAGAATCATTAACGGCGAGAACTGAGGAAAGCTCTCCCAGGTTCTTCATAGTCTATATTCAATTAACAGAAGTAGGTTTGTAGTCGATTATGAGGATCTTTTCTGATAGAGGCAAGAATTCATTTGTGTATTCAACATGCGCTGGGTGCTCGACGTACCCCTTAAGTCCTTCCGTGCTTTCAAATGTGGACTCAAACACATGGGTGAACCCTTGATGCATGTTTTCGATGCTCACATCAGTCCCCCTGCAAATCAAAGGGCACATAAAGAAACTTACAGTCAGAAAGGGTAGCAACTTGGAATCAAAGGACGAGAGAACCACTACTGAAGCTTTTTTATGGTTTCACTAGATCTTGTCGATGCCCTAAAATTTCTAGGACTCGACCCCATGGATACATTCAAGGTTGCTACTGCTAGGAAACTCACCTTACAACACATCGAGTCGATGCTCTAAAATTTCTAGGACTCGAGCCAATGGATACGTTCACGGCTGCTACTGCTATGAAATTCACGTCACAACACATCGACTCTGTTCTTGAAAAGGAAGTGGTAGCCATTGCATAGTACTCTTAAAACAGCAGTAGATCCGAGCCCTGTTTAATTCCTTCGTTTTACAAAATTTTTCTCCCGATTTCTGTGCCTTCTTTTACGATACACGCCTCCCGATGGATAATTTTTCACCATTCTTTACTCTTTTTCCTGGATCTAAACAGACCTGCGAAAGCTAAGAGAAATCACAAGGCTGGGCGCGTCGTCACCGTCCTGACTCACAGCACAGAGACGACTCCTGAGCAGGCAGCTTTAGCCTTTAGCTACCAGTCGTCATGGATTTGCATCTTATCAGGGAGATAGGAACTAGTAGATGCGGGCCTTACCAGCGGAAGGCCTTCATGGAGGGGACGGCGTCGACGAGCGCGGCGTAACTCCGGATGAGCTGGTCCAGGCGCTCGGGCGTCACCTCCTCCTTGAAGCGCGCCAGCACGATGTGCTTCACCACGCCGCCAGCAGCCATGCTTCTGGTGTGCTGATGTCTGTTCGAGGGAGTAGTGGTTTGCTTTGCTTTGCTCTCTTCCATGAGATATTTAATTTTTTATCAGTCGTAACCTCTTCGGATATTACTTTAGCGGTTGCCCATACAATTTTACCATTATCTTTAAAAAACATATACAAAATTGTCATTTTTGCTGACGTGGCACGCCAGCTACGCATGCCACGTTGGATCCGTGTCTAATGGGCAGGGAAAATGACCTCGTCTGCCCCTCCCTTCCCCCACAGCCCCACTTTTCTCCCCCGCCAAGCTGCCGGTGATGGCCGCTGTCGTGAGGCGTGCGTCCGTGGCGTCCCTACCCTCGAGGGTCACCCTAGCCTGCCGCCCCACGCATAGCCTCCCCCGTGCGCCCCGCCGCCGTCCTCCGTCTCGGGCGCCTTCAATCTGCCCCCCAACGCGCGCTGCTCCTTCTACCACCCGTGCCACCGCTGCGAGGTACGCCACCCACGAACGCTCTTGCCGCTGCCAGCGGTCTCGTGATTTTGATTTCCTCCGTCCCCGAGAGCGAGAGATGGCTGCTTGGTTGTCTCGTAGATGAGTGGGCGGGCCGGGCGGCGTTCGTCGGCGTCTACGCGGATGAAGAAAAGGGTCGAGTTTGCTTGCAGCGTCCAGCGGTGGAAGATGGGGAAGAATGCCCATTTTGGGTCGGCCGTCGAGATCTCCCGCCGGTAGCCGGATGATGATTATGTCGACCGGTGGTTATGTAAATCTATCAGGGCATGCAGTAGCGATGTAATCGTAAAATAAACGGTATTTGGAGTTACAGAATGCCAGATGTTTCATCAGCCATTGCCGTAATTGTCCTTGCTCCCTGCTATTGCCATGCTCTGTAATCTGAATGCCATTGCCATGCTTATTACTCCCTCCGGTTTAGTATTAGAAGTCGTTTTGGACAAGGTTTGAATCGAACATTGGGAATATAAATCATGAATAACATTTAAGTTGTTGAGTTTGGAAATGTGAAAATCATATAAATAGATTGGTCTTGAAAATTACTTGTATTAAAATATACATATATAACTTTTCAATAAATATTTTTATAGAAAAGAGAAGTCAAAATTTTGCTTTGGTGACCGTGTCGCTGTCCTAAACGACTTCTAATACTGCACCGGAGGGAGTATGGTGGATCTAGGTCAGCTGATCCAGCCCATCTAGGGGTGGTAATGGGACTAACTTTTTATACTAGCAAATTTAATGATCGTAACCTAAACGGACTGGATCGAAATTATATACAAATTTGGCCTACAAATGATTATGACCGAGTTGAATCGTGAAACGGCATAAGAGCCATGACCCATTACCACCCCTAAGTCCATCAGGTTGTCCTTGCCATTGTAGGAACCTGAAGCTCCTGAGGTTGCTGTTCTTGCCATTGTAGGAACCTAAAGCTCCTGAGATTGTTGTTCTTGTCATTAGGATCCTGAAGCTCCAGAGATTGCTCTAACCTTCTGGTGATTCGAAATGTGGTGAATCTGACAATGGATCGCACCCATAAATGCCTTATCTAAAGAATGCGGTCCCAACTGAAATTGGCTGAAGTGGTAGAGGCTTGTTTTATTCGTGGGATGGAAGAGGAACAAACACTAATATGGATTCTTTTTGGACGTTTGTTGATCCGGCTTTTGGTGTGTTTGAACTTGTGATTTGCGCGGATGCCGGCTAGGAGCGCGAGCCAGCGGCAGGAGACGCAGGCGGAGGCGCAGCGCGCGCGGGCGCCCCGCACGCGGCGGCGGACCTCGAAGAGGCACTCGTCCGGGAGCGCGTACAGGCTTCTGCCATTCGGGCGCTGCCGCCTCGATGGGCTCCTCCCTCCGCTTATGCCGCTTGGGCGCCGCTGCCGCCGTCTTTTTTTTTAATTAAAGCAGGAGCACTGCTATGTCATATAAGAAGAAAAAGCATTCGTACATGACGCGTCGAAGTAGACATCACCACACAATCCTCCAATCACAAGAACACTTGCGTCGTCGTTGCCAACGCTGTGCCACGCCGAAGTCACAGCCCGCTGCAAGCTCAAACGGCCGCCTGAGCTGCTCCACCATGAGGCTATCATCCTCAAGCCGCCCACACATGATCGACGATCCCTATGCTCCAGTCATGCATAAGTGAACACTCCCATCGCAGCACAAATGAAAACCACTGATCCTGGCCACTCTGCGTGGAGGCCTCGCCACATCCACCGCCTCACTCTTCTGCCAAGGACTTAGATATCTGAGACTGCTACGAGAGCGTCTCCTCCACCCAGCCGTCATCGAGATCACCACTACACCATGCGCGACAGCAAGAGCCTTCAAGCACCCATGGACCCTCTGCACCACTCCAGCAACACGAACAAAGCGCATATCCTCACCTGCTAGCAACACCACCATACAATATCCACCACCACTACCACAAGCCAGAACAGGGCTCCAAATACGGAGCCTCCAAGGAGCGCACGACGCCAAGGCGTCCGCCGTCGCATGTCCGTAGATGGACAGGGTCTTCACTCCTAGAGCCCCGCGCGGCAAAAGCATGGTGCCTCGGCATGATGCCCCCAGCGGGGAAACCGATGCCCCAAGGTCGCCGCCATCATGCCCACCCTCAAGTGAAGGCTTTCGCCTGATTCCGCACCCTGCATGCCGCACGCTCCTGCGCATGGCAGTAGCCCGCTCCCCGTCACCCGTCGACGAGGAGGTGGGAGTTGTCGCCGCTTGCTGCAGCCTGTCGTGGCCAGCAGTGGCCGCCCGTGGCCGACGGTGGCCGGCCGTTGCCGGTTGTGGCCTCCCGTTGCCGCCTGTGGCCGGCCGTGGCTGGCCGGGCCCGCCATTGGTCGGCCGTGGCTGCCCATGGCTGGCTGGGCACGCCGTTGGCCGGTCGTGGCTGGCCGAGCCCTCCGTTGGCCAGCTGGCCGTGGCCGCCCATCGGCCGCTGTCGCCCTCGCTTTCCGCGCCGCCCGCCGTTGTCGTTCTCGTGTCACCGCACGGGGGTGACGTGAGCGCGGGGCGCTCCCGCTGCCGCCGTCACGGGTCAAGAAACTAGCACAGATCAAAATTGAAAGGGAAACGGGCCGAGCAAGGCCGCCAGGGGCAGGGTGCTCATTTTGCTCGTCCACCGGACACGAATCCGATGTGGCATGCATTGCTGACGTGCCATGCTAGCAAAAGTGACAATTCTGTATATTTTGTTTGCGCGGTGATAGTAAAATTGTATTGGCAAGCACTAAGTAATATCTGAAGAGGCGTCATCCATTGATAAAAAGTTAAATATCTCCCGTTCCTCCGCTCCGCCTCTCGGCCACCACTTTTGGGAGCGAGAGTGAACTGCCTCAGCTGTGAAATGATAAGGTGACATTACGAGGTGAATGGATGCACACATGGCTACGACTAAGAAGCCAGGCACCCATGATGTGTAGCATCATAGATGTATCTACGAATATACTCTCTACGACTTAGTATTTAAAGTCGTTTTGTACAAGGTTTGAGTCTGAGAATATAAATCATGAATAACATTTAAGCTGTTGAATTTAGAAATGTGAAAATCATATAAGTGGATTGGTCTTGAAAATTACTTTCATAAAAATATACATATATAACTTTTCTAGAAATATTTTTATAGAAAAAAGTCAAAGTTTTGCTTTGATGACCGTGTCGCTGTCCTAAACGACTTCTAATACTAAACCGGAGAGAGTATTGTATATCCATGTGATTAGTTATGTGGGTAGGATCAGCCTGGGCCAGGCTCTAGGCTGGCTGGCCAGAGATAGACTTCATATATGTGCATGTAAATTTGCTGAAAATTAGGTCCATGGAAAGATCTATCTCAGAATTTCTAAAGCAACAGTGCGTGACATATAGATAGTCTCATACTGCTAGATTGAGATGGTGCAAGCCAATATTAATAGAAGAACTCTCTCAGGTCATTGAATGAGTGACTGAATGAGAGAATGAGGCTTGGTCTACCCAACACACGCACGCACACGTGCATATTCTCGTAACAGACCGCATGACTGGTGACTTGTAGCCAATTGTTGGTGTAAACCTTTTGCCGTCAGCGTATTAATTTTGACAACGGTCATTAGAGATGGGCAGTTACTACTGTCAATTAGTGGGGCATTATTGTAAGCGATTTAGTCAACAGAGAACTGTTGGCCACCTCCTCTATAAGAGGTCCTAGAGACGTCCAGAAACGAACAAGGCTAAACACCGCAATAACCCACGATCATTTTCTCTTTTTTTCCATCTGGTGAAGTATGATGTAAGACTGACCTACTGAATCTCACTGGCCCTTCTCTTTGGTGTGCACCGAGGAGTAGGGTGAGCGTTATCTCTGAGCCCTTGTCATTGTGAAGCCTGCACGGGGGCGGCAATTAGGTTTCTGGGCAGCGCAACTGCGCGACCGCTCGAGGCCAATCGTTCGACTACGTTCTGCGCTGCCTCAACTACGATCTGCACCACATCGAATCTCCACAAGGACAGAACGCTGATATGTAAGGTAGATGGATTTATGTACCGTTTACATGAATATGTTTAGTCTGCAAGTTGATTTGTTTAACATAGCAGTATCATTGTTCTATATAATTTACCTCGAATTAAAACCTGATAAGTTTAAACGCATTTTTCGAACAAAATTTACAGGGTGATTGGATGGCTAGCGGGGCGCATGGCACATAAATCCAAATATATCTTTCAAAAAAAATTATCTTTCAGTGTTTGAGATTGTGCAACTCATAAACATAGTTAGATCCACAATCCAGAGCCTAACTATTCACATGCCTCCTTCGCAGCCGCCCCCACCCCCGCATGGGCCTGCGCGCCGTCGGCCACCATGCCCCCCCAGCGGGAACTCGTCGGCGGCAGAGAAGATACCATCTATTAAAAATATTGAGTTTCATTTTTCAAAAAATATTGAGTTATATATTTTTTTAAAATGTTAATCAACATATTTTCCTCTAATTGAAATATTTTACAGAACTGTTGGTTCACTCTTTTTAAGATTAGAAGATCCAACATTTTTTTTGTTCGATTCATTTTTTAAAATGTTGGTTCATATTTGTCCAACATTTTCCGAAAAATGTTGATTGGATAAAAATATGGTCTGATAAAAATGTTGAATGGGTCATCAGCAGTTGGGTCTTAGTGGGCTTTATATATGAATTGTTTAACCATCTACCACAAGGTACATAGCACCCTCCATGATGCAGGCTGAGTTGGTACCTTGATAGGTTGGACAATTGGCCCAAGTGTTGGCACAAACTTACTCCATCTGTCAAAAAAAAAACAATTGTAACTAACTTTCTACCAGGTCAATCTATTTCAACTTTAATCCAATATATAAAAGAAATATTAATTATAATGCAAATAACTGTAACTAAACTCATCACGAAATGTATTTTCATACCATACTTATTTATAGAGTCATAAATGTTAATGATATTTCTATAGCTTGGTCAAATTTAAGTAAGTTTCGCAGTTCAGATCTAGAATTGAATTTTTTAGGGGCATAATGTATGATTTCAATACGAATATCCTAATTATCCAATATTCGTATCTACTAAAACGTCAATACGGATATCTATATTCATATCTGAATTTAATGAGGTAATAAAATGCATATATCCATATCCGTTTTTTCATTAATTTTCTCTATCCCATTCACATTCATATTCGACAATATATAAAACTACCCGTACCCAACCATATAAAACTTGACTCTATTACTAATGAAAAATTATATTAATTTCAAATTTAATAATGACAGATCTCCATGAGTAATGTTTAATGACATTAACTTAATATGACTAATGTTGTATCTACAAAACTATTAATATTTATCTCTGATTTTAAATGCCAATGCCATTAATTTTAATGATAAAGACATATGAATACAAAGTTTAATTGAAATACTCTAGTTTATCTATTTGTTGCTGAAAATGTCTTTACATAGTTTCTAATCATTTGTCAATATAAATATTTGTATGTTTATTGGAATATATATTTATCGATATATGAATTTATTTCTTATAGTTAATGATTGAAATAATTATTGACAAATGTGATCTTTTCAATGAACAGTGTTTTCATAGATTTATTATATGCTTATAATTTAGTGTCTAATTGTATAATGATTTTGTTGTTCGAAAATCATAATAAAACAAGATTGATGTTATCTTCCAAATCACGTAACTATCTGAATACATATCCGACATCCATTTTTTCCTTATTTGAGAATGGGTCTTCAATTAATATCTGAATACATATCTCTACTTATAGAGGATTTTTGGGTCTTCAGTTACTCTGGGCATCATAATGCTGTTATTGTTACTCGAGTGAAAGTCTATGGCTAGGTGAATTCTCAGCTCAGGTCTGCTTGGAACTGTGGGAGTGCTCACTTTTAGACTAATTCAGCAATGTTGCTAATGTCGTTCACTAGGTTTCATAATGCAGATATTCTTGGTAGCTCACATCTGAAGCAGTATACTGTACACAATGATTCTTACAAGGTCAGCATTCATATGTCTTAACTTTTTAGTGTTTTAAGCTGTCAAAAAGCATGAAATATATGGTTGATGTCAAGTGTCAAATCCAAATTCATCTTTATTCGTGTTTTCAATTCATACTTTTGGCACGGTTGCTTAAGATCACTCAAAAAATGCCTAAGTAGGATAAGAGCGATTAGTTTCAGCAGTACAGTATAAACCTGCAGAAAGAGAGAACGTTGTGTTTGTGTTTTTCCCCAAGTACATGTTCACAAAAACCTGTTAATTTCTCATCCGGCAGCTTTCAAGCAGCGAACAGATAATGCATGTGGGAAAACCATGAGAGACACTTAATAAGATTATAACATTTAGGGTATTATTTTTTTTTGAAAATATAGCAGGAGCACTGCTAAGTCATTTAAGAAGAAAAAGAAGCAATTATACATCACGCGCCGAAACGAACACCGCCATCATACAAACAACGCACACAAATAAAACCCTACACCACCACAACCTGGGAGAGGAGCCGAAAGTAAGCCATCAAGAACCGCGCCATCGTCTCCAGTGTTCTGCCATGCCAAAAGTCATGACCTGCTGCAAGCCTTAGCGACAACCATAACTCATCCACCACAGGGTTGTCATCCTCATGCCGCACATACACGACTGTGGATCCCCTAGCTCCAGCCTTGCTTCAGTAAAACACTCTCGTAGAAGCACCAGTGCAATCACATATAACACTCAATGTGTGGGGCCTCTCCACATCCACCGCCTCATACTCTGTCGGACATGGAGGCCTAGGGCCCACACGGACGCAGGAAGACTCCAAGGGAGGATATGGCAACGACTGGAGACCGTGGCATAGGATAGCACGGGACTCTACGATACATGGAAACTAGTTGCTATATAAGGAAAGCACTCGCATAGCGACAGTGGTACGAGTTACTACTCGAATTAGACTAGGATTCTACTATTTGCATCCTATAATCCTACACGCCGGTATAAAGGCTGGGTAGGATCCTCTCTCAAGAGATCACCAGATCGATCATCATCTCAATCGAGATCTGGTCATCTTAGATTGACACAAACAACAAGTCTTGCCGATCAATATCGGCAAAACAACTTTGTACTCATATTCACACTATGTAGTACAAGATCAGCAACAGAACGTAGGGTATTACGCCTAGTTAGCGGCCTGAACTTGTATAAATCTCGTGTCACGTAACCATCGAATTCCTTATTCTACGAACACTCCACCAAAACTCTACTACCTAGGGATACCCCTCGGTGGGATTGTCGGTAAAACTACCGGCAATCTAGCGCGCCAGATAGGGGTGTTCACCAAGGATCCCATAGAGAATTCGATGACTTCAACGAAGCAAATTTTGGTGAACCAAGAAAGAAAGAGTGGCTCTCGGAATTGGGCCCCAAGGGCTGGACGTCAACAGTGCAAATGAGGAAATCATCACCAAGTATGGAGGAACTCATTGAGATATGCAACGAAATTCAACTGTCGGACATCATCAAGGGGCACGAGTTTGAATCCGAACCACTCTCGACTTCGCTTCAAAAAGGTGGAAGATGCCCCGAGTTCGACTCGATTTCGACGAGTGGACCAAGCACCCACCCAACCCTACCCACTTTCGGACTGCGTAACCTGGCAATGGTCTATCAACATCCTATATGCTCCCAATTCAGTTCAATGATAGAACATTACGTAGATATTCTAATTCGGATCGGGCTAGAGCATACCACCTCTTGCAAGGAGGCACCTTCTGTACTCGATCACGACTCGGACTTAGATGACGAATATTTCCATCATCCATCTGAGCAGTGCCTGTTTATAACTTCGACACCAGAAGGAAGATCGACACATTGGAGATGCGACATCAACTAGAAAAGTTGCAGCTCCACCATAACCAGTCAAGACCTAGCAAAAGTCGTTGCAGTTCAAGTTCAAAATGATACCACCATGAACAACATGTAGCATTGCTCTCAAAATCGCGCTATATTCATGATCAGCCTCAAAGATTTCGACGAAACAAATCGTTACAGAAGGGAGGCCCTCCTTGAACTCTCTATAGGCGTAAATAACACCCAAGAACAAGAGAAGATGACTAGCCGATTAATAAAAAATCAGAAGCGCGCTGAGCGACGACACAACGTCACTTTATGTAACAGAGCAAGCAACAAGAACCAGAAAGCATGGGCTAGCAAATACTACAACACTCAAATCGTCAATGTCATGGAACTACACTTCAAGCTATCTCTCATGCAGTAGAGAGTGGAAGTAAAGAAGCTACTCGGGCTAGCATCTATCATCATCAAGCAACTTGATGGATCTAAGCATTCATAGGGCGAAGAAAGTGACGAATCAGAAACGTATCTACAGACAATGTTATCCTAAACGCTAAACGGTAAACAGTCAGTCACCCTTTGTTTAGCGTTTAGTCCGTTTAAACGGTGTTTAAACGGAGTCAAACGGCCTAAACGGTTTTGCATAGTAACACTAAAACATACATATTTGTGTACATAAAAGTCAAACTTGCTAGAAGTTCTATATATTTGCACATCTAAAAAGTAAGTATTCTACCAAATAATATTTTTGGGAGAAATCTATATCCTACAACACTTCGTATACTTACGATTTTAATTACTTCGAAGTTCATTATGGTAGTTGTAATCATCCTATTGACTAAATTATGAATTTAATGGTTATTTAACTTATGTAATCATGATTAACTCGAGTGTGTTTAGACGGTTTAGATGATTTTAAACGGTTTAAACGGGTTTAAACGGTCCAACCGTTTAATCCACCGTTTAGGGCTAAACGACACAGTCGACCTCTGTTTACCGTTTAAACGGTGTTTAAACGGACTAAATGACCGTTTAGGCGAACAGAGTCTACAGATCACAGTGCTAGAGCAGTATGATCCTCAAGACAACTGGAAAATTCAGTCTGAAGAAACTCAGAGTACTCTAAAGAGGAAGCCAGTCGATGACGTGACAACTACAATCCAACGGCTCAACGAGTTAAGCAAAGGCTCCAATTCAACAGCATTTGAAGAAGCACTCAATAGAAGATGCGCATTGCACCCAAATTAGAAGCACTTCACCAAAGAGTGCTATACATTGAAGGAAGCACTAGGCATCCTAGTGAAAAGTCAGAAGACTACTCCAAATCAAGACGTACAAGAGGAGCCGTACACATACCAACATCACGACGCTAAGGTAATGGTGATCTCCCGACCAACAAAGGAGCCCCAAAGGAAGAGAACAATACCAATATCCAGACACTTTTGTCCATGGAAGACAAACACTAGCATATATTTCTCAAAGAAGGATCAATGGGCAACATTCTCAAAATCCAATCCTCCACCACTCGTAGAAAAACCAGAAATTGGTAATCTCAAGACTACAAAGGTGCTAGTAGACGGTGGATCAGGAATCAATCTCTTGACAGTTTCATCTCTAGAAGACATGGGATTTAACTCAAAGAAATAGCTGGAACCCGCAACTTCTCGATTCTTCGCAATCATTCCAGGCATAGAAGCCGTGGCAATTGGGTCAGTAACTCTACCAGTGACTTTCAGCGATAGCAACAAGTAAAGAACAGAGTATTTAAACTTTAAAGTAATCGACTTTAGCACTCCGTACAATGCTATCTTGGGAGAACCGCACTAATCAAATTCAATGCTATCCCAAATTACAACTATGTTGTCCTTAATATGCATACTCGAAAGGGCATCTTATCACTTCAAGGAACCTTGGAACAATGCCGCTGTTGCCACAAAGGGGTCATCAAGAAAGTTACTCCCTCTATCCAGCATATCTGGCCAAGGCAGTAAAAAGATCTTACTCTACAACAAGTCGAGCAACCCGGTAGAAGACTCATATCTCTTCCCAAAATAACAAAAAGACCATGAGTTATAAATGGCATTAAGTTGTCGAATAGTTCTTCAAGTCTTATAGAAGATCCATTACTTATGTCACCAGTCTCCATTACTATATAAAGTATCATCGATCGTGTTGCCGCATAAAAGATATACTTTTAATGCTGGTCTTTCGACTACTTTTTATCTGCAATTTAGTCTAAAAAACTACTCACCACAGACTTGGAAAGTCTGAGCTTCTTTGACACCAGTCGAAGAATGTGGTGTCCAATGTCTGGGGGCTTTAGTTTTTAATGGAAGGTCGAAACCCTTTGGCACTAGTCGAAGGATTAGATAAACAATATTTACAGCAGTTCGACAAACAAAAAGTCATCCAACACTCCCTTTATTCAAAGACTAGGTTACATCAAAGACCCAAGACTTTATAAGAA
The DNA here is from genome assembly GCA_015476505.1 of Urochloa ruziziensis. Classification (NCBI taxonomy): domain Eukaryota; kingdom Viridiplantae; phylum Streptophyta; class Magnoliopsida; order Poales; family Poaceae; genus Urochloa; species Urochloa ruziziensis. The sequence goes on along the minus strand of CM027122.1, from coordinate 22,339,983 downwards.
CAAGGACAACAAAAGAACAATCATTTACAAGAACAAAGACAACAGCTACTCTTCAGCAACCATACAAGTCAACATCGTGCTTTCGACCCAAGAATAGGCGACAAAATGCTTATATCTGGCATCTTGCAAGCCCTCTTCTAGCATCAGGGCACAGAAACAAGATGTGAGGAGGGAAGGAGAAGACAGGACCGAACCGTCTACACCCAGCATGGCACAGACATGCTGAGCTGGCCGGTTGCTGACTACTTCCCATTCTCCCCTTGCAAGCTCTCTTCTAGAATCAAGACCTTAAGTACAACAGACTCAACCTAGGAGGACAAACAAAGGAGGAAGCCAAGAAGAAATATGAAGCAACCATATCACTGGAAGCACAAGGACAGCCACCAGCGATCTCAAGCATATTAATAACCAGAGGTGACAGCCGCATCCCCAAAGGCCTGAAAGCAGATCTTCAGCAAATCAAGGTCTATCTACTGAAAGAGGAATTCTAATATCTCTAGAAGATTGAGGACAATCACAAGCAAATTCAAGATTATTTATAGCCAAAAAGACCAACACAATCGGACAAATCACTGTTTGCTTGTGAGTCACCGGTAGACACAATCAAGATTCGATCCTATCCAGATTAGCAAAATGACAACAAAGCGCAAGTTCACACCCAAGTCATGGGCTCAACAATGGAAGGATCACAACATAAAGTCGCCAATCAAGGACACATCCCATCCGCTCTGTCCGGGCCCTTTGAGTACTTGAAACAAGGAAGTCTAGTTCAAGAGAAGATGCCCAATAAAGCTCAACAGACTCAAAAATGACCGCATCTCCAAAAGGAATCTTCAAAAGAAGGGGAAACAAACAGTCATAACAACAACTCCAAGGAACAAACATTTCCAAGATCTCCGAGTGCTTATTTCCAAGAGAAATACTCAAAGCGAGAGGTAACTGATGAGGTACGCTGGCCAGAGTCTGAACCAGGCAAAGAAGTCCAAAGGGTGGAACAAGCATATCAGGCATAACCACTCGGCTAAACTGGTTTTAGAAAGAAGTCCGACACGATCCGAGTACTTTATATAGTACAAACAAAAACAAATATTTCCAAGGTTTTCGAGTGCTTATTTCTAAAAGAAATAACTCAAAGCGAGAGGTAACTGATGATGCTTGGTGGCCTTACAGCAACACTAGAATCTGAACCAGGCAAAGAAAGTCCAAAAGGGTGGAAGAGCATGTCAGGCAAACCACCCGGTTATACTGGTTTCAGAAAGAAATCAGACCCGATCCGAGTACTCTCATGTAGTACGAAAGAGAAAATCTCGAAACAAATATCACATTTAAACTATTTGATCAGGTTTCCCAACTAATTAGACTTCAAGAAAGTCACATGAGTTACTCGAATAGCCATGTATCTACAAGCAAACAGAGGACTCAAAAAGAGTTATGACAAACAAGTTGGGAAAAGTATATCAATGGCCATATTGAAGAAAGCGAAGGTTTCAAGGAAATAATACAAAAAGCCTAGGTTCTTTTTACTCTTCCATACACGGATTCACCTCAAAAAGGGTAACTCCTTTTTACTGCATAGCAGAGAAACAAGTCTACAATGAATAGACTTCATTACATAGTTACTCGAGGTCCAGTTTGTCCACAACTTGTTCTGCAATCACCCTAATACACTCTAAGTGATCCTTAAAGTGAGCATCGGTACAATCTTTAACGTTGCCATCCGACAAACTATCTAAGTTAATATCAGGATGGACGGACCCAACAACTGCAAGGACACTATTGGTAACAAAGGTGCAAGAGCGGCGCAGATACAAGTCGAACTTCGCAGGCAGCTCCGCAAGACAGTCAAGAAGTAGTCGATGGCGAGTTCCGTCAGGAATCGGTGCAATGGAGCCCGCAACCATCGTAGCAGCTGCCTCCAAATCCTCGTAACGCTTAATAAGAGCTTCCTGATCAGCCTTCAGAGCATTATATGATCGTTGAAGACTCTTACAGGACCGCATCAACCTCTCGTTTTCATAAGAAAGATTGAATACTCCATTTCTCCAATTATTACGATCAACTTGGAGCTTCATATAGTCGACTTCCAAGTCTGGCAAAGAGAAAAAAAAGGGCTTATAACTAGTCAACAAAGATGAGACGAGACAGGAAAAAATCAGAACTTACCCTGCATCTTTACAGTCAAAGCTTGGATCTCAGCGGCATGCTTGGAATTAACAGCATCAATATCAACATAATTGTCAATATTTCTGATAATCCTGTCAGTAGCCTTGTTGTGCTCTTGAATACTTTTCCATCGGGCGGCTTCTGACTCATCATAGCGAGTCTTAAGATCGGAATTAAGTCTCTTGAGCCCTGCCACTTCCAATTCCAGGGCAGATACCTTCTGTCTCAAAGTCAAAGGATCATCAAGGGAATCTTTCAGTATATCATCAACCGAAGGGGCAGAATATTCTCCACTCCCGGAATCACTACCGACCGAGTCCAAGGAAAAACCAACTACTTTTTCAGCAGAACTCGGCGCCACGACTGCTTTATCAGTAGTACTCGGTGTCAGTGTTACCGGCAGTCCTACCAAGGAATATCCCTAGGTAGTAGAGTTTCGGTGGTGACAGTAGAATCAGGAACTCGACGATTACATGACACGAGATTTATACAGGTTCGGGCCGCCAATTAGGCGTAATACCCTACGTCCTGTTGCTGATCTTGTATTACGTAGGGTGAATATGAGTACAAGCTTGTCTTGTTGATCGATGATCTCTAAGACTAGTCGAGGTTCTCTATATTCTATGGATATGATTGTATGGAGTGCTCTGACTTGAGGTTCAGAACTTGTCTTTTGAGAGGGGTCCCTGTCCAGCCTTATATACTGGCGGACAGGGTTACAAGGGTGAATTCATAGTCTAATTCGAGTAGTAACCCGAGCAAGCCTCGCTGTGCGAGTGCTTTCCTATTATCGACTAGTTTCCATACTTCATAGAGTCCTGTGTTGCCTTGCACCATGGTCTCTACTCGTTGTTATATCCTCCCTTGAAGTATACCCTGCGTCCGTGTGGGCCCTAGCCCCTAGGCCTCAATGTCCGACAAGCCCCCGAGCACTTCATAGCCGAGTTTTGTCTTGAGAGTGCTTGGACCAGATAAAACTTTTAGGGGATGGTTATACAATCCTTGAGTTCATTGAGTCTGATTGGGCGTCTTCTTCTGGTCTCTGTTTGATTGTGCCAGTACTCGAAGAGCTCTAAAGAAAAACCTGATGAGACGTGTCCTTCTAAAAAAAGTTTTGTCTCTGCGGTCCTATCTTTGTCCTTGATTGTCATGATTTGTCGATACGATCCTGTTGAGTCCGTGACTTCGGTGCGGAATTCGCGCCTTGCTATCATCTTGCTACTTCGATTTGATTGAATCTTTTGTTGTGTCTGCTTCTGAAAGCTTCACGTGTAAACAGTAGACCTTTGTTTGATTGCTCCACCTTCTGGCTATAAATAGGTCCTGATTGTCTTTTGTGATTTGAGGGCGTAGAAATCTTGACAACCCTTGGTAGCAAATAGATGTTGATTTGCCAGAAATTTGCTTTCTTTCTAGCTATAAATTGGCCTTTGCTGATGGTTAGCCTCCATGCTTCCAGAGTCATGGCTGCCTTGGCTTTCTTCTCCGCTTCCTCTCTTCTTCGTCCTCCCGAACAAGGTCATTCTCATGCTTGAAGTCTTGATGCCAGAAGAGTAGTTGCAAAGGAGTGGTGGGAGGTGGTCACCAGGGGCCAGACACAGCGTCCTCGTGCTGGGCTGGGTGTAGACAGTACGGTGCTGGCCTCTACTTCCTTCTAAAAGGTCTTGTTGATCTTGGGATGGAAGTATGTGGCGACGCTGGTTACTGTCTGGTCTAGTGCCTCGATGCCGTGCTGCGTGTAGACGATCCGGTCTTTTTGGGACCTGGTCTCCTTTGGTGCTTTCATTCCATCCACAGATTTTCCGCCTGTGCCCTTGATGCTAGAAGAGAAGTTGCAAGATGCCAGATATGGGCATTTTGCAGCCTATACTTGGGTTGAAGGCACGGTGGTTACTTGTATGGCTGCTTCTGGTGGCCTGCCGTCTTTTTTCTTGTAAATGCTTGCCTCCTTGCTGTCCTTGTTCTTGTAAATGCTGTTGATTTTTGACAGCTTTTGTAACCAAGTTCTTTGAATAAAGAGTGGATGTTCCACCGTTTGTACCGTGTGAATTGTTTTCTTGATGTATGGTTGTCTAATCCTTTGGCTAGTGCCTCAAGGATTTCGACCTTCCATAAAGAAGAAATTTGGAAACCAAAAGCCCCCAGATTTGGTTATTTTAATGTTTAAAACCTTCCAAATCTGTGACGAGTGGTTTTTATAGACAAAGTAGTCGAAGGACAAACGCAAAAGGGAATTTTACGCGGAAACACGATTGATGATACTTTTATAAGTCTATATAATATGATCCTTGGTTACATATGTAGTAGTATCTCTTTCTTAAGGAAAACTACTTAATGACTGGACTAGTTTTTTTTATTTTCTTAAGAACTACTTGATCTTGTAGTGCCCTTTATAGATTAGGGTCTTTTTGAGCTTTTCTGCTTGAAAAGAGTAGTCTTACTCTTTTGGTCAGATTTGCTTGATTGATGGAGTGACCTTTCTAACGACTCCCTTGTGGCAACAACGGCATTGTCCTAGGCATCCTTGAAGTGACAGAATGCCATTCCGAGTAGGCATCTTGAGGACAAGGTAGTTGTAAGTTGGTATAGCTTGAAATTTGATTAGCGCGGGTCTTCCAAAGATTGCGCTGTATGGAGTACCGAAGTCAATTACTTCGAAGCCTAAGTATTCTGTCCTCGACTTGTTGCTGTCGCTGAAGGTTACTGGAAGGGTTACTGACCCTATTGGCATAGCTTCTATGCCTGGAATGATTCCAAAGAACGGGGCGGTCACGGGTACCATCCACTTTTTGGCGTCGAAACCCATATCATGTAGGGATGAGATTGTCAGTAGATTAAGTCCGGCCCCTCCGTCTATTAGTACTTCTGTAGTCTTGAGGGTAGTAATTTCTGGTTTTACTATGAGTGGTGGTGGGTTTGCCTCTGAATAGGTTGCCCACTGGTCCTTCTCTGAGAAGGAAATGTTGGTATCTGTTTGTCTTGGGAAGAATCGCCTGGATACTAGTATTGCTTTCTTTCCCTGGTGTCCCTTTATTGGTCGAGAGATCACCATCACCATGGCATCATGGTGTTGATAGGTGTAAGGCTCTTCTGGTACGTCCTGAACTGAAGTAGTCTTTTGATTCTTTACAGGGATCGCCAATGCCTTTTTCAGAGTGTATCATTCTTTAGTGAAGTGCTTTTGATTTGGGTGCAATGTGTATCTCTTGTAAGTGCTTCCTTGAATGTTGCTGAATCGGAGCTTGATTTTAGCTCGTTGAGCTGCTGAATGACTGTTGTTGCATCCTCGACTAGTTTTCTCTTGAGCGTACTCTGAAACTCTTGAGGCTGTATCTTCCAGTTGTTTTGAGGATCATACTGCTCTACTGCGGCGATCTGCAGACGTGCCTCTGAATCATCGCTTTCTTCTTCATGCGGGGCCTCATAATCATCGAGTTGTTTGATGATCGTGGTGGTCAACCCGAGAAGATTTTTAATTTCGGCAGTTTGATGCATGAGGGATAGCATGAAGTGTAGTTCCATGGCGTTGGCTGCTGGAGAATTGCAAAACTTGCTTGGCTGAGCGAATCTGTTGTTGCCTATTTTATTCTGTAGAGTGGCGCGTCGCTCTGCTGTCCTTTGGTTTTTGACTACTCGACTGTTCTTCCTCTCCTGTGTAACACCCTAAAAATGCCTTTTCTGAATTAGTAATTAAATTGCCCTTGATATTAAAGTGCCATTATTAATATAGGGGAAATAAAACTTTTTGAGACATTAAAAGCAAATGTAAGGCTTAGGAACATCTCTGTTGCGTTCATGCTGGTGCATATATTTTTGTTTGAATGTTTCGGTTGCTCTCTTTTCTTTCTTTTTCTCCTTTTCCCTGAAGTCCAGAAAGCCCAAGGAATGCTTCCGAGAGCTCAAGGAATGCTTCCCTCTTGTAGATATTAGCTTCTTCAAAGTCTTTGAGGCCAATCATGTATATGGCACTGTCCTAGTGGTGTGCCATGTTGATGTTCTTGATTTGAGGCCTGTCTTGATCGGTTTTGAAACTTGAGATGTGTGAGCCGCAACTTTTGTTGATTGAGTGGTTTGTCTGCCTCCAATCTACAGTTCTTCCTTCTGGTGTTGAGGTTATAAATAGGCACTGCCTAGTTGCACCATCAGGGCCTTCGTCATCCGAGTCCGAATCGTTGTGGAGTACTTGAGCTGCCTCCTTGCAAGAAGTAGTATGCTCTAGACCGATCCGAATTAGGATATCCACATACTGCTCTATCATTGACTCAAATTGGGAGCATATGAGTCTTTGGTAAGTAGATGCTAATTTGTGTAATCCGAAAGTGGGTAGGGTTGGGTGGGCGCTCAAACCACTCGTCGAAATCGAGTCAGATTCAGGGTGAATTTGCTGAGAGGAGTTCGAGATCATTCTTGATTCGAGCCGTTGCCCCTTGACGACGTCAGACAACTGGATTTCGTCGAAATTTTCGACGAGCTCCTCCATGCTTGGCGATGCCTTTTCTGACTGGAGTGAGCCGCTGTCGTCGATCATCTCCTTGAGCTTGGTTCGAGAGCAATACCTTCCCGGACCATCTTGTCTTGTTGTGAAGTCGTCGAATTCTCCACGGGATTCTTGACGATCACCCCTACCTGGCGCTCCAGATGTCGGTGTTTTACCGGCAGGCCTACCAAGGGTTATCCTTACGTAGTAGAGTTTCAGTGGAGTAATAGTAGAATTAGGAACTCGACGATTACGTGACATGAGATTTTTACATGTTCGGGCCGCCAATTAGGCGTAATACCCTACGTCCTATTGCTGATCTTGTATTGCGTAGGGTGAATATGAGTACAATCTTGTCTTGTTGATCGATGATCTCCAAGACTAGTCGAGGTTCTCTATATTCTATGGATTTGATTGTATGGAGTGCTCTGACTTGAGGTTCAGAACTTGTCTTTTGTGAGGGGTCCCTGCCTAGCCTTATATACTGGCGAACAGGGTTACAATGGTGGATTCCTAGTCTAATTCGAATAGTAACCTAAGCAAGCCTCGCTATGCGAGTGCTTTCCTATTATCGACTAGTTTCCATACTTCGTAGAGTCCTGTGTTGCCTTGCACCACGGTCTCTACTCGTTGCTATATCCTCCCTTGAAGCATTTCCTGCGTCCATGTGGGCCCTAGGCCTCCATGTCTGACACTCGGTTCTACATCGACAGAGAGTTTAACTCGAGTATCAACTGGTTTTTCCAAGGCACTCTCCTTTATGCCAGGGCAAGAATCAGCTTTTTCTGATACGGCCAGTCAAAAGACGAACCATTCGAAGATTCCTTCAAATCAGACAAGAGGATAGATACTCTGCAAAAAAAGTGACAATCAGGAAAAACTCCTCCAAAAGCAGTCTACCAAGAGTCTCGAACATATAACCTGTCTAAACCAGTCATATGGAGACGAGGAGCACCAAATACCAACTTCTTTGGTTTCTCCCCAGTGGCACTTGGCTTCACAAGCAACGAGGATTCCGCGGCCGACGAGTCAACCACGACATCCTTACTCATCTGCTCGGACAACATCACAACAACAATCTTTAGAATTCATCCCAAGGCCGACGAAACACCCTTCTCTTCAAAGTTTGGCTTGGGGGCTAGCGGAAACAAATCTTCATGAACTGCCCTGCAACAGATCAAGCAATCAGAAGGATTTATAAAAAAGCCACAAAAGGAAAGTTAAAGCTCATCAAGGAGCTCGTCTGAGACGCATCTCAGGGAATCTTAGCCTTACGAACACAAATTCACGGCTTTCGTCTCACTTCAAGATCACTGAGAAGAGGCCCATCATATTTGCAACGATCATCCTCTCCCTCTTCCTCAGCCGGCGAAGACGATGCGGGAGCACCAAGAACCTACAATGATGAATTCTCAAGTACTTGTCGGTGATATTATCTCCGGCAGTCTTCCACGGGGTAGCCCACGGAATTGATTTGTAATGCAGGGAAGATCGCAAAGTGTAACACCCTAAAAATGCCTTTGTAAAATTTCTAGTAATTAAATGGTATTTATCCAATTGTTCATAAAAATCATAGGGAAATAAAACTTTTTCGGAGAAATTAAAATCAAATATAAGGTTTAGGAACATGTATGTTGCATTCATGCTGCTGCACAATTTTTGGTTGCTTGGGTTGTTTTGTTTCTCTTTTTGTTTTTCTTCTTTTTCCTCAAAGTCCATCTTTGCCCCTTGCACTTTTCCCCCCCCTCTCCCCTTCCTTCCCTTTTCTTTCCCCGCTGCAGCCCAGCCAGCCAGCGCGGCCCAGCAGGCCAGCCCCCCCTCCTCTCTCCTTCCTCCGCGCGCGCAGCCCGCTTCGCAGCCGCGCCGGCCCAGCCGCTTCGCCGCAACCGCGCCCCCCCCTGGGCCGCTGGCCCAGCAACCGCGCGCGCGTCCCGGCCCAGCGCGCGGCGCTCCAGCTCCCCTCGCACGCGGCCGCCGACAGGTGGGCCCCGCCTGTCAGCCCCTTCCCCGCCCGCGGCCGCCGCCCGCGATCACCGCCGCAGCCGCCGCCGCCTGCCATTGAAGGCAGGGGCGTTACCCCGCGGCCGCCGCGACCCCTTCCCCTTTTTAAAACCCGTCGCCGCGAGCTCCGCCCCCTTTTCCACCCCGCAGCGCTCGCCCTAGCCCTCTCCCTCGCCCCCCGCGCTAGCGCCGCCGCTCGCCGGACCAAACCGCAGCGCCGCCGCTCGCCGCCGACGCCCCAGCGCCCCGGAGCTCGCCGTCGACGCCCCCATCGTCACCGCGGTGAGCTGCTCGACCTCCCCGTGCCCTCCGCGTCGTCCCCCGCGAGCCGCAGCGCCCGCGCAAGCATCCGCGGCCCCGCCGGCCATGGCGCCGCCGCGCGCCGGCGACCGCCGCCGCCCGCCGTCGCCCGCAGCCCCTCCCCGCCGCTGGATCCGGCCGCAACGGCCCGGATTAAATCCCGCCAAAGCGGTACGCGGCCGGCGCACCGTGGGCCATGGACCGCGGCCGCCGCGCGGTCCACGGGCCGGTCCACGGCACAGTGCGCCGCGCCGGCCCCGCCCCCCTGCTGACGCCAGCAGACGGCGTCGGGCTGACGCCAGCCGGGCGTCAGCCGGCCGTCAGCCGCCCCGCCGCCGTCAGCCGCTTTTGCGTTTAGGCCCCCGAGTTTTCTCTGTTTTACGCATAGGTCCAGCGCAGTTTTAGTTTTCTCGCAGTTTAGTCCTTTTTATCGCGTTTAGGCCCCTGGTAGTTCTTGTTTCTTGCCAGCAAGTCCCTGTGGCTTGTTTTTAGCGTAGTTTTCGCGTTCTAGCTCCGATTTGAGTGATTCTTGCGCTCATGCGTTCGTAGCGAAGTGTAGAATAGTTTTGTAACCTTCTTTTACCTTTTTTCTACTGTTTGGTGTACTGTTCTAATAGAATATCATTGCTTGCATGTATTGGTTTGTCTGGATGCTTGTATGGTGATTCGTGTGGCAGCCGGTGAGCCGTTCGAGCCCGCCCCGTTCGAGTTCGCGTACGACCAGGGCTACGAGGAGCAGGACCCGCAGCAGCAACCCTTCGAGGAAGGCAAGTGTAACGTGGAAATTCCTTGCAACCTATTCACCTTTAATCGATCATTCATATTTGCATGTGTCTAATTTGGTAAGCCTTAAGGTTGTACCTAGCTACTTTTATCCTGTCCTTGTTATACCCCGGGTTCATGCATTTATGGGTAGTCTTTGCTAAGCGCAGCTACTGTCACCTTTATTTAAGTGTTAATATTGATTTAAAGGTTCACTTCAACGTGACGGTAAAACTTGTTCTTTAGCAACTTGGCTCAGGGAGCTAGAGCAAGGGCTGTGTGCTTTGTTCTAGCGTCTCTCCGTAAGGTCCGGTTCGGAAAGCGGCAACCCAGGAACCAGTCGCCACCGCCGGAACTATTATGGCTCTGGTCTTGGTCAAGTAGCTCGTACGTCTCTAGCTCGCCAGTGGTTACCGAAAGGCGTACGTGGGGAACTGCAGTTCAAGCATGGACTTGATCCATCGAGGACGGTCTCACCTGCGCTCTGAGATCCGTTGGCTATGTCTCGTTAGGCACAGTCCCGTGTTGGGGGTGTCCACGTTCGCGCCCTGGATACCCCACACGTCGCGCTTGATGGACTCACGTTGCGCCCTGAGGTCCGCGCTCCGGATGCCATTGACCCCCCTCACGTTGCGCCCTGAGCGACGGTCGATCTCGATGCCTTGGGGCCATGCGCTGCAAGTTGGACCAAAACGGCTACTGTGCTTGTTAGGGTGTCTTGTGAAAAACCTTGTAGCGTCCCTATGCACTCACACCTCGGAAGTGTGGTACGTGCGTGGTTGGGTTGAAAGCTCCTTGAGCTTTTACGCTAACGGTTGGGTAAAGGGCGAAACCTCTGCAGAGTGTAAATCTATCATGATAGCCGTGCTCACGGTCACGAGCGGTCTGGATCCTTTCTGATTAGTGGCTCTCATGAATAGAGATGACGTTTGTTCCTGTAATTACACTTACACTCTATTCATGGGTTTACAACCGGGAGTTGCTCACACTTGTAGTAAGTTGGATAACGTTAAAAAGAACCAACTAAAAATGCTAAATGCAGTTCAACCGAGTCAAGCCCTTTTAAGCCTTTCATACCTCTATGTTACACTTGCTGAGTATGATGGAATACTTACACTTGTCAACGACCAACAAAATCCCGGACGGGTAACAGATGGAGAAGCAGTGAATGACGCCGCCCTCGCGGACTTTCCGGAGGATCTTCCGTACTTCTGAGCTGGGGTCAACCAGTCGGCGTCCCTGTGGAGCACGGCGCCTTTAGTTTTCCTTTTCGTGAGAGAGTTGAATAAATTAGACTTCCGCTGTGACGTTGTGTAAGACTATGTCTTTGTTTTGTACTCTGATGTAAACCCTTTTAATTCGAGCATGTGTTCTCTGTTTTTACCATATTTGTATCGCTATATGTGGTTGTGGACTTCCTGGGCACACATATGGCCGCATTCGGTTTTTGTATAAAATCGGGTGTGACAAATTGGTATCAGAGCCGTGCTGACTGTAGGACCGCAGCCCAGATAGAACGGACGATTAGATTTTATTTTATCCTTGCTCCTCTATCTAGTTTAGTTTATTTTATTTGTTTTAAAATTAAAATGCACTGTTTTATCCTAATATCTTTGAAATGATGTTATTTGCTATCTTTTAGTTTATTTTATTTAAGCTAAAATGCATTGTTTTGTCTTAGTATTTGAAATGTTGTTATCCGCTGTCTTGTTTTGCTTTATCTAAATTCTGATGAAAAAGGATGTTCTTTTCAGCAAGTCTTATCTGAATTAGCTTTATTCTAAAATGTTGTTCCGTCTTGATTTATTTAGATCTTTTTTTTCCTTCTTAAAGAGATGTCTTGTTTTTGTTCTACAGGTTTTAATTGTATTTAAATGGTGTTGTTTTCTTTATTGTGAAAATGTTTAACTCTTTTGTTTCTACCTGTTCCCTCCCTTGCTATAGATGGCCCGCACGAAGATGACCCCGCGCAAGAGGATGTGTGGTTACCTTCCGCCTCGTGTCAGTGAGGCCATGCTCGCCGTTATCCGCCCCCAGGACGCCTACGAGCAGTGGGAGAGGAGACGGGAGCAAGCCTTGGAGCAGCTCCAGAGGGAGGTTGAGGAGCAGCAGCAGCTGGAGCAGCAGCAGCAGGAGCAGACAGAGGAGGAGGAGGACCCCGAGGAAGTGGAGATGATGGATGCTGAGCAGGGGCAGCATCAGGAGGCTCCAGCAGGAGAGCAGGAGGCCCCAGCTGGTCAGCAGATCGCCCCAGGAGGAGATGGATCTGGTGATGATCCAGTGGACTCCGATGACTCAGATGATGATGATGATGATGGGGAGCAGCCCACGCCGCCACCTACTCCACCAGCACAGCCACCTCAGCCAGAGAGGAGGTGGACCAGCACTGTCTACGTTCGAGATGGGGGCGACCACTTCTACCATACCCGCCTGCTCAGCATGCTCCGCGACCACTACGGTTCCAGCAGGGTTGGGGTAGAGTACCACAGCTCCTTCTGGACTCACCCCGACCATCCTGGCTATTGGAGTACGGAGGTGCGCGTACGGGTGACCAACAGGACCATGAGGGCAGCAGAGCAGGTCACTTCACACTTTGCTTTGAGTGATAGGACCACTCAGGCAGCAGGGATCGCCGACGCCGCACGCCAGGCCCTCTACGCTTACAGGGACAGGCTCTGGGGGGAGATTGAGTTCGAGTCGGACAGGTACCTTCCCCGCAGGAGGAGTGGCGAGGCAGCTTGCCGCATCGCTTCGGTTGCAGAGGAGACAGACCCCCAGCTGGTCGCTGCAGTGGCAGCATTGGCTACCACCAACACCGAGTTGGATGCCGCACTGGATGAGAACCAACTCTTGAGGAACCGGCTCCTGGCTGCTTATGAGAAGATTGAGAACCTGGAGACCATGATGGGAGCACCCCCCCTCGCAGTCCGGTGTTTGCAGGAGAGTCCCCACCTCGCAAGAGGGCCCGCTACGGCGACGTTTCAGTCCGCACCACCGTCGACCCCTAGATGTCCACCATGAGATGTAATAGGGATCGTTCGTTACGCTTTTCTTTTGAGTCAAAAACTGGTGTGTTAGTGTCAAGTCGTGTGTGATCTATGTCCTTAAATGTTTGGTTGGATTATCATTATGCTTATGTTTGAGTTGGATTTTTGTAATGTTTGTGATGGGCGCTGGCGCCAGCTTGTAACCATCTAGTTTTGGATTAAGGCTTAAGGTTTAATGAATAACTAGTTGGGTTTTATCTCTGCTGTTACCCATCCCATTTATTTTTACCTTCATACCATATCCTGTCAGTACCATGCTCACTCTAAGCATTATCGGCACTAGTTTTGGATTATGATATTGTGGACAATAACGTAACCATGGGGAATTATGCTATAATGACAGATGGTTGACACCAGGAGGTCTGCTGGTAACATTGGGAACACAGGAAACCAGGGTGGAAACAACGCAAACAATACTAACAATGCCAATCCGCCACCGCCACCACCACCACCTACGGTGGAACAGATGTTTATGATGCAGACTCAGCTGATGCAACAGCTAGTACAGGTGGTGCAACAGAACCAGCAGCATCCAGCAGCGCCACCCCCCGTGCCGGTCAGGGACAAGCGGGGAGAATTCATGAAAGGTCGCCCGCCTACCTTCTCCCATGCCAGCAACCCCCTGCAAGCAGATGACTGGCTCAAATCAGTTGAGAGGCAGCTGGACATTGCACAGTGCGATGATAGAGAGAAAGTCCTCTATGCGTCAGGGCAACTTCAGGGAGCCGCTCTGGACTGGTGGGAGACGTATCAGGTCTCTCAGCCTGACCGCAACCGGATCACCTGGCAGCAGTTTCGCGACAGCTTCCGTGCGCACCATGTGCCCGAGGGATTAATGACACTGAAGAAGAATGAATTCCCGGCACTAAAACAAGAAGGCATGAGTGTCACCGCCTACCGTGACAAGTTTATGGAGTTGGCCCGTTATGCTCCCGAAGATGTGTCTACTGACCGGAAGAGGCAGACCCGCTTCCGGAATGGTCTCCATGACACCATACAGCTTCAAATCATGTGCATCACTTTCCCGAACTTCGGAGCACTGGTGGATGGAGCCCTGATGATAGAGCACAAGCGTCAGGAAATTGAAGATAAGAAGAGGAAATACATGAACCAGCAGTCTGGAAGCAGCAGTCGGCCTCGCTACAACCCCCAACCACCACAGCAGCAGCAGCGCTATCAGGGTCAGTCCGAGAGTTGTTTTGGAGGGGGTCCCTGCCCACCTTATATATCGGGGGGCAGGGTTACAAGTCGGTTTGTATCCGATCCTATCTCTAAAAATCCTTTCCTTCTTTACAATAAATCCTATTCCAACTAGGACTTCTCCTTCCAGATCCTTCCTCCGTGCGCCGACTTGTCCCGCACGTCTTCAGGTCCAGAACGGTGGGCTGGGCCGCCCCCTTTTGGTGGGCTGCCAGGCTTGCTCGTGAGGTACCCGGGTACTATATCCCCCACAGTAGCCCCCGAGCACTTCTTGACCGATCGTTGGCTGTAATTGATTCGTCTTTTCTTGCATGATCCGAGTGCTCCCAAGTTGTTTAAGATCTCATCCGAGTGATTTCGAAGAAGATTCGAGTGATTATGAGGAAAATCTGAGCGGTTTTGAGGAAGATCTGAGTGCATGATCAGACGCTCCTGAAAACAATTCTTCAATTATGGCCATAGTGAGGGGAAGGAGTGCTCTTTTTCACGACGCGACAGCGAAGTGAATACACTTAGCCCCCAGGCTTTGGGCAATTTTAGTATGAAATTGGCCAAAGGTCTTCAACTTTTATCCATCTATATCTTGATCTTCAATGGTGTGCACCTCCAGGTGCACCCATTGGGTGTAGCCCCCGAGCCTTGAGCAGAATAAAATATTCTGGTCGAGGGTCAAAAATAAAATATTATGAATCTCTTTTTGAACTTAATCCATCAATGGTGTGCACCTCCAGGTGCACCCATTGGGTGTAGCCCCCGAGCCTTGAGCAGAATAAAATATTCTGGTCGAGGGTCAAAAATAAAATATTATGAATCTCTTTTTAAACTTAATCCATCAATGGTGTGCACCTCCTGGTGCACCCATTGGGTGTAGCCCCCGAGTCTTGTTACGACTCAGCATGATCGTGTCAAGACTCTGAAAGCCATGAATTCTGACTGATTTTTTCAGCCCCCATGCCTCTGGGCATGGATTTTAGATAATCTTTTCCTTCAGGGGCTTTTTTGTTTCCCCTTTATAAGGATTCTGTCCTCAAGTTCTTTGAACTCGGCATGACCTCCGAGTCGTGTCCCACGACTCAGCTTGACCATATGGTAAGCCATCTTCTCGCAAGACTTATACTTGTCAGCATTTGACCCAGATTTCTGAGCGAATTTAGCGATAGTATCGCATGCCTTACGTAAAAATCAATTGCAAGGATGCAATATTAATTGCAAAATCAAGTCTGGCCGTCGACTAATTTTAGCCTCACGACCGAGTGGTTTCTGCCCTGAACACTAGCTCAGGAACCCACAAATTTGTTAGCGTAACAGAACCGAAAGGTCGTGTTATATTTCAGCCCATTTAGGCCCACTACTCCGCAAAGTCCGTTGCCTCCCAACGGTTGCCTTACGGAAGGCGAAATATCGCGAGATATCGCGACTCCTTACCGCATCTTTGAATTCAAAGCGACGGGACGTGCCTGCGTCGGTTGAGTTCCCGAGACACGCATCGCGCCGCGCGCAGGAGGAACGGTTCATTCCTTTATAAGCCATCCCCGCCGCAATCTTCTTCCTTTACTTGCCATTTGCCTCCCCGACGCTCCAGTTCTCCTCCTCGCGCAAGAGCAAACCCTAGATCCGCTCCCGCAGCTTTCCTCCTCGTTCTTCAGCCCCCGCTCGTCGCCATGGCGCCCAAGAGGAAGGAAGGCCCGAAGCGGAAGGAGAGGTCATCGGCAAGGGCCCGGTCGTCCAAGGCGAAGGCCACCGCCGAGGTCGCCGTGGATCGCGCCGCCGAGTGGAGGGAGTCCATCACCACCACCAGGCGCCTCGAGCAGCATGTCATCGACGGCATCCTCCCCGACCAGCAAACCGCCGAGTGGCGCGCTGCCGCCGGTGAGTCTTTCCCCACCCCAAACTCCTCTGATTTGGTGGTGTTCGAATCTTTTTTTCTTCGCGGTTTTGGCGTGCCCGCGCATCCTTTCCTCCGCGGGTTGCTGCACTTTTATGGGATCAGTCTCTGCGCACTGAATCCCAACTCCATTCTCCATATCGCCATCTTCATCAACCTCTGTGAGGCCTATCTTGGGATAGAGCCTCACTTCAATCTTTTTCTTCATCTTTTTCTTCTTAAACCTTATCCCAGAACCGAGTGCCCGCAAGTAGTCGGGGGCCCCGGATTCCAACTCCGCGAGGGTCGAACTCGGGAGTATTTTGACATCCCTTTTCTTACCTCCAACAAGGGGTGGCAGTCCGAGTGGTTTTATGTAGGAAACCACTCGCCTGCCATCTCTCCAGAAATCAATTCTCGTCCTGTTCCCTCCCAATCCTGGACCGCTCTTCCCAAGGAGAGTGAAATGGATCAGGTTCGGGAACTCCTAGGCCTCATTACCCAGTTGAAGGACAGAGGGTTGTCTGCCGTCGGAGTGGCAGCCAACTTCGTTCTGCGCCGGGTCCAGCCCCTCAAGCAGCGGGCTCACCCGGCGTATGAGTATTACGCCGAGGGGGACAACACGCGCGAAGCCCCCGAGCGTGTCGACAAAGTCCAAGCCACCGCTCGGCTTGGCAAATTCTTCGCGCCCGGAACGTCTCTGAGGACCACTGACTGTCCTCCGGCGTTCAACTTGGGAAATCCACGCCCTGAGGTATTTAGTCAATCTGTTGTTGATTTTTATTTCAATTCCACCCATTGGGTGTAATCTCAGAACTGAACCCAATTTTTGCAGGGTCGAGCTGCCTTTGTATCCCTCCCTCCTTTGCCTGAGATGCCAAAGGGAGTGGATCAACCGGCTCGGCGCAGGGCCGTTGGATCTGAAGAAGCAGTCGGGGGAAGTGAGAGTGATCTGCGCGACTCAGATATCACTCTGTCGTCCTCTCCTTCTCCCGACGTGCTATCTCCGAGTGGTGGGAAGGCTGCTCCTGCCCCGAAGAAGCGGAAGATCTCAACGGGGATCGTGATTAGGGATGCGCCAAGCCGCCGCCAACTCCTTATCTCTGAGTCGTCTGACTCGGAAGAAGATGAAGCTGGCGTCGCCGAGTCGTCAATCCTACCGCCAATCACAAGCTCGGAGCAGTCTCCCCTTGCAGTAGTGCCTCTGAGTGCTGCAAGTCCGAGGGACCTCCCTTCCCCCACTCGAAAAGGAAAGCGCCCGAGAATGCGCATTTCTACTCTGTAAGTATCCTTATCATCTTTTGATTTTCCTTTATGTTCTTCTATTAGTGATCCATATATGCTTTTATCCTGTAGCACGCCGTCTGAGGTCCCTTTTGCGGGTCCTACGCCTCAGTCGGCTGTTGAGACTGAGACCCCATCAATCCAAAGTCCAGAGGTGCCGATCCCCTCGGCTGATCTTCTCATCGATCAGCCTGTGGGTCCGCCACCAGAGTCGCTGCGAGCACCAACCCTGCCTCCACCGAGTCCTACACCGGCGTCGCCGACCCCACCGCCAGTTCCTCAAGGCAGCCCCCAGCCTGCTCCTGTGGTTGAACCGACTGCAGCAGTGGAGGAGCCCCAGACTGCGGCGGTCGAGATTGCTTCTGCGGTGGACGGCGCTATGAGTGGTGGTGCTCCCATGACTCCTCTGGAGGAGTTCATGTCACTCCATCTTCGCATGGGCCAGATAGCCAAGGTATTTCCTGAGCTACTTATCTTATTGATGTCAAGTACCGAGTGGTACATCAATTCATATTGTCATCTGACTTGTCTTTGCAGGACTTAGCTGCTGATGCCGAGGCCAAAGCCTCGGTTATTCAAGAACTATCTTCTGAAGTTGCTAAGGCCGATTCCTTGGTGGCCCGAGTGGCTGAGCTCGAGGCTGCTGCGGTCCAGCGCCAGGCTGAGTTGGAGGAAGCCCAGCGTACCACTCGCGATCTACGCGGGGAGGTAGAGCAGGCTAAGCTCAACGAGGCCCAGGCCGTGCACGAGCTCAGAGGTATGTTGTTCCTTGTTTGTTTTTCTGTCAGACGTGAATTTATTATCCAGATCTAACTTTCTGTAGATTATCGGTATCGGATTATGTCCCAATTCGCAGAGCTCACTGCCAAGGTGGCCCGGCTGCAAGGTGAGGCTGAGGCGCTGCGCACCGAGAGGATTGCGCTGGAGGACGCTATCCGAGTGGTGACGGAGGAGATCGAGCCGGAGGCGTCATCGTCTTCGACTTCCATCCTCGACCGCGTTCGGGCGCTCCCACGCTTCTTCCGGCGGCAGCTCTGCTCCATCAGCCAGGCCAGCTGTGGCCATGTTCTGGCGGTGCTCAAGTCGCTGTTCCCGGCGTCGGACCTGGAGCCACTCGGCCGCGGGTACGCTGCCGGCACCTCCGAAGACGACGTGGGCAGACTGCTCCTTGAAGTTGAGCCCATCGCCAATGTCCTGTCCAAGGATGTTGTTGATGACTCGGATGAAGCGGCCCCGTTTGGTGCTGGTGACCCTGCAGTGTAAATAAAATATTTGTAGTATTTGGTCGAACTAGAACTTTTGAACAATGTTTAAATTGTCGTTATTGTATATAAGTGTTTATGGGGTTACTACTCCCTTTCTTTCTGCGTTGGCCTTAATTTCTGAGTGGTTGACCTGTTACGGAGTAGATTAGCCTCGTTGGTCTCAGTCTCATGCCGCAGAGTCTTTGTCGTACGTTTAGAGCTTTGACTTGGCGAGTACTTTCCCTCTCGGTTTAAGGTTTGTTCCACTCGTACTTTATGTGCGTGACGCGAAAGAGGAAATACGAGTAGTAGAAATAGATGAAAGATGAAATCAACTTTATTGATAAATCATTATAAATCTGCCGAGTCGTAACTGGGGGTGACTGCCCTCCAAAATCACTCGGAAAAATAAATCTAAAAATAAAAAAGATAAATACATAACTGAATCAGGCGTAGAAACGCTGTAAGTGCTCGATGTTCCATGGATTTGGGATGTCTACGCCGTCTTCCGTCATGAGGCGATATGAGCCTGGGCGACTCACTGACTTGATGATGTATGGCCCTTCCCAAGGGGACGCAAGCTTGTGCGCGCCCTTGGTGTCTTGCTTCCTCCTCAGAACCAAATCGCCTGCTTCAAAGGACCTCTGCTTAACTGATCGATCGTGATACCGTCGCAGGACCTGAGCGTAACGCGCGGCTTGGATCTGGGCAGCCAATCTCCTTTCCTCGATGCTGTCGAGGTCTTCAATGCGCACCACTTGCGCGTCGTATTCATCATAGAACTCCACTCGGGGGGAGCCGTATGCGAGGTCCGTTGGTAGGATAGCTTCCGAGCCGTAAACCAGAAAAAACGGGGTTTGCTTCGTGGCACGACTCGGCTGGGTGTGCAGCCCCCAGACTACAGCTGGCAACTCCTTGATCCATCGTCCGTCATGTTGCTTCAGCTGCTTGAATATCCGGGCCCTGAGCGCCTTGATTATTTCGCCATTGGCTCTTTCGACTTGGCCATTAGCCCTTGGGTGCGCCACGGATGCAGGGCATAGCTTGATGCTCCTCTCGCTGCACCAGTCTTTAAACTCCTGCGCCACGAAGTTCGTACCATTATCTGTAATGATACGATTTGGGACTCCGAAGCGGTGGGTGATGTCGGTGAAGAACTCGATGGTCTTGGCTGCCGTGTGCTTTCTGACTGGTTTCACCTCAATCCACTTGGTGAACTTGTCAATAGCTACAAGGACATGGTCAAAACCACCAGGAGCCTTCTTGAATGGACCAATCATATCCAAGCACCAACAAGCGAAGGGCCAGGACGCTGGTATGGTTTGCAGCTGTTGTGCGGGTGCGTGTATTTGCCTTGCAAAATACTGACACCCTTTGCAGCGCCGCACGATGTTTTCTGAGTCTGCTACGGCAGTCGGCCAGTAGAAACCAGACCGGAAAGCTTTACCAACAATGGTTCTAGCCCCAGTGTGATTGCCACAGATTCCTTTATGTATGTCTGTCAAGAGCTCTATACCCTCAGCGCGACTTACACACTTTTGGAGGATTTGGGAAGCTCCAGATCGACGATACAGCTTGTCTCCGATGATGACGTAGCTTTTGCTGCGCCGCACGATTTGTTCGTGGAGCGAGTTTAGATCTTTGTCTTCCGCGACCTCTGCGGGCAATATGCCGCTGTCCAGATAGTCGATGATCTGGGTCCTCCAGTCCAACGCTTCGTCTACCACTAATGTGGCTGACTCTGGGGATTCTCCGACTTGTTGCTCCGCGACAGTGCCATCCGGGTTTATCTTGATAGATGGTTTGACAAGATCTTGTATGAAAACTCCGGGTGGGACGCCTTCACGGGTGGATCCCATCTTAGCGAGCTCATCTGCTGCCTTGTTATGGTCGCGCACCACGTGATGGAACTCTAAGCCATAGAATTTCCCTTCCAGCTTCATGATTTCTTCGCAGTATGCGTCCATCTTCTCGTTGGTCCTGGACCAGTCCTTGTTTACCTGGTTTATGACCAGGGCAGAGTCCCCACGTACCATCAGGCGTTTGATGCCCAAAGATACTGCAATGCGAAGACCGTGCAAGGCTGCTTCGTACTCGGCTGCGTTGTTGGATACTGGGAACATGATTTGAAGGACGTATTTTAATTCCTGTCCACTTGGAGAGATCAGGAGTACGCCTGCGCCGCCTCCTTTTATCTGGAGGGAGCCATCAAAGGACATCTCCCAGTACTCGACTACCTCGTCGTCAGCCGGAGCTTGGTTTTCTGTCCAGTCTGCTACGAAGTCGGCCAAGACCTGAGACTTGATAGCAGTACGTGGAACGAAGGTTATGTGGTGGGCAGCCAATTCTATTGACCACTTGACGATTCGGCCGCTGGCGTCTCGGTTATGGAGAATTTCCCCTAAAGGATTTTCGCTCACAACCGAGATTGGATGGGCCTCGAAGTAGTGCTTCAGCTTTCTTGCTGAGATGAGAACTCCGTAGAGCAATTTCTGCACATGGGGGTAGCGTACCTTAGATACGGTCAGGACCTCGCTGACGAAGTAGACTGGTCGCTGAACTCCATATGCGTGTCCTTCTTCAGGACGCTCAACCACTAGTACCGTGCTAACCACTCGGGGAGTAGCAGAGATGTAGAGGTAGAGTTGTTCTCTTGGTTGAGGTGGGACGAGGATGGGCGGACTCTGCAGGTAATCTTTGAGTTCCTGGAAAGATTGCTTCGCCTCGTCATCCCACATGAACTTGTCCTGCTTCTTGAGCAGTTTGAAAAATGGCAATCCGCGAACGCCGAGTCGTGATATGAAATGACCGAGCGCTGCCATGCATCCAGTAAGCTTCTGCACATCCTTTTGACAGGTTGGTGGTAGCATCTTGGTGATGGCCGTGATCTTCTCGCGATTTGCCTCGATCCCGCGGTTGCTGACCATGAAGCCGAGTAGTTTACCTGAGGGTACTCCGAAGACACACTTTTCCGGGTTGAGCTTCCACCGGAATACGCGCAAGCGTTCGAAGACCTTTGTCAGGTTCCCTATCATGTCCACGGGGTTCATGATCTTGACCACGATATCGTCGATGTAGGCTTCTACTATGTCTGGGATCAATTGATCCAGACATGCTTGAATCGTCCTTTGATAGGTTGCGCCTGCGTTCTTCAGACCGAAGGCCATTGTGTTATAACAAAAGGCACCAAACGGCGTGATGAACGCGGTCTTTATTTGGTCTTCCAGCTTCAGGCCTATCTGGTGATAGCCTGAGTAGCAATCGAGAAAGCAGAGCAGGGCGGAGCCTGCCGTGGAGTCAACGACTTGATCGATGCGGGGGGGAACGAAGGGGTCTTTAGGGCAAGCTTTGTTGAGATCTGTATAATCGACGCACATTCTCCAATCATTATTATTCTTTTTTCTTACAAGAACTGGATTAGCTAACCAGTCGGGGTGGAACACCTCCTGAATAAACCCGGCTGCTAACAGCTTTGTAATCTCTGCCCTAATTGCCTCCTTGCGGTCCTGCGCGAGTCGACGAAGCCTTTGCTTGATCGGTTTGGCAGTCGGATTGACCTTCAAGGAGTGCTCGGCAAGTTCCCTTGGGACACCTGGCATATCGGATGGTTTCCACGCGAATATGTCGGCGTTTTCCCTTAGGAATTTGACGAGCACTTCTTCCTATTTGGGGTCTAACTCTGCCCCGATGATGGCCGTCTTCTTTGGGTCGTCCAGATCCAGGGAGATCCTCTTCAGCTCCGTCTCCTTGCTTGGCGCGATGGCTTCTCTTGCTGGCTTCTTGGTGGGGATTTCTAGGGCGTCCTTGTCCACCTCCTGTGATGCGGCCAGTACTTGTTCCATGCGCTTGGACATGTCCAGGGCGGCTGCCGCGTTGAGAGTTTCCTGCTCGCATGTGTATGCGACTCGGACGTCTCCCAAGACGGTGATTACGCCTTTAGGTCCTGGCATCTTGACCTGCAAGTAGACGTAATGAGGAATCGCCATGAACTTGGCGAGCGCCGGCCTCCCAAGGATGGCGTGGTATGCAGTTTTAAAGTTCGCCACCGTGAACTGCATGTGCTCGGTCCGGTAGTTGTTCCGGTCTCCGAAGGTGACGGGCAGTGTGATGTGCCCGAGTGGTTCTGCCCCCTCTCCCGGTATCAAACCATAGAATGCGGATTGGGGGGGGGGGGGCTCAGGTCGAGAGTAGTCAGGCCGAGCTCCTTCAATGTGTTAGCAAAGAGGATGTTCAGGCCACTGCCACCGTCGACTAGTACCTTGGTGAGCCGAGCGTTGCGAATCGTCGGGGCTACTACCAAGGCATGGGACCCGGGCTTCGGTATGAAGTTTGGGTGGTCCTCCCGGGTGAACGTGATCGGAACTTCCGACCACTTGAGGTACTCAGGTACCAGTGGTTCCCTCGCGTGCATGACCTGGCGATGGGTGAGCTTCTGCTGGCGCTTCGACTCGAACTCTGGTCCGCCATAAATCATGCGCACCACTCGGTCGGCTTCCTGGAAGTCGTCGCCGGGCTCGTCACTGTACCACTCGGAACATGTCATTGACAGTCGCGGGTGGCTTCCGAGTCCACTTATGAATCAGTCTCCCGTCGGAGATGCCGCGTTGGAAAGCTGACATCACCTCCTGATCCGTGACGTCCGTGATGGAGTTGCGCTTTTCTGAGAACCTGCACACGAAGTCGTGCAGGGTCTCGTTCTTGCGCTGCCTGATCTGACCGAGGAGCCGCTTGCTCCCGGGCCTTTCCCAGGTACCGAGGTAGTTACCGATGAAGAGTTTGGTAAGCTGCTCCCAGTTGTCGATGGCGTCCTGCGGGAGTCCTGCCAGCCAGTTGCGGCAGTCCTTGGTGAGCATGATGGGAAGATAGTTTGCCATCACGTCCTCGTCGCCGCCGGCCGCTTGTACGGCGGTGTAGTAGATCTGAAGCCATTGAGATGGGTCAGATTTCCCGTCGTACTTGTCGATATCCGACAGCTTGAAGCCTCTGGGCCAAGTCACGCTTCTTAAGCGCTCGGTGAACGACTGGAATCCGCCGATCCGACCTCTAGGGCGGGAATCGCTCGGACCCGATCCGTCAGTTGTTCTTGGGGGAGTGCTGTCCCTCCTGCGATCCCGGTCCCTGGGCAGGGAACGGGTCCTCCGATAGTTCCGAGTCCTGGGTGGAGTTCGGTCCCGTCGGTAGGTCCTGCTGCGTGGTGGAGTTCGCTCTCTTGGCGGAGTCGGCCGCCTGGGTGGTGGAGGCGCTCGTCCTCGTGGCGGAGTGCGACCGCCATTGTTGCCGCGACTTGGGCTACCGGAGGGGTCAGAGTAGTCTGACTCCGTCGAGTAGCCGCTCCTATTGGAATTACGACGGGGATTTCCATGATCCCGATCGTACTCTTCGCGCCGTCGGATTTCCTCACGGTGGCGCTCTTCGGTGCTGTTGCGGATGACGTCCCTCGCATCTCGATCTCTGTTGATCGTGGTGCGGAGGTCTTCATCACGACCCGATCCGCCGCTGGCCCGGTGTCGAGACGGACCGGGCTCAGGAGCGTCCATGGTCGTTCTGCCCTGCATCTGGTGAACCTGGACGGATGCGGCCTGCACGAGAGCCCTTACCTTTTCCAGGCCCGGAGTGCTAGGTGGCAGCCGATTGATTTCCTCGTTGATAGTAACGAGGTTCTGGACCGGCGTCTCGTAGACGTCGTATCCGTTGAACTCGAACATGCCGTCGCGCATCAAGTTCCGGGTGCTCCTCCGGTCGTGTTGATCCCATTGGCGATGATGATCTTCAGAGTGAGGCTCCTGGAGTCGAGCAGTGCCAGATCCTGACGCGGTGGCTCCGTGCGGTCGTGCGGCTCGGCGAGTCGCCCGACTGGCGTTGCGTCCTCGACGCTGGTTCCTGGGCTTCAGTCGTCTCCTCAGCTGGAGTGACCTCATCTTCTGAGACAGGATTGGTTGGCGTTGCTGGCGCCACCATGTAGCAATATGACCCGACTCCTTCTTGCGCGAGGTAGTCTTCCTCGGACTCGGAGAAGTCAGATGTGGGCGTGTAACGCTCCAAACTACTCGGAGTCAGTTCTCCAAGTGATCCTAGTAGTTCTGGCTCTGTAGAGGCATCGGACACTGTGTATCCTTCCGGCAGATCGTCCAGGATTGAGGGTCCGAGTAGATCTAACCCGTAGGAGTCGCTCCCAGAAAAGTAATCATCCGCCTGGACGATGTCCTTCATCTTCTGCTTCTGAGCAAGCGCGCAAAAGCCAGGGGTCTGGACAGTAATGACCTCAGGGCTCTGGACGCGTATGGGTTGAGCGTTTACGCTCTGCGATGACTCGGCGACGCGACCTTCAGAAGCCGGATCGGAACCGAGTGATTGTAGATCTGTTCCCGACTGGTCTGGCCTCGCGCTTTGCGATGGACTCAGCGGGGTAGAGCCGGCACGATCAGATGCGATCGGACCGGACTGGGCCGTGATGGCCGAAGTCGACGCCAGAGAGGAAACCTCCGTGGCGACCGTAGCTCCTACCGCTTGGGTATCCAGGGCAGCGGTGATGACGTCCCCGAACTGGATCTCGACTTCGTCGACGTCCGGGAGGTTGCAGCTGTCCAAGATCTTGACGCGATCCATCGAGCTTACCAGATTGATCTCGGCGATACGCCCTACCTGGCGCGCCACTGTCGGTGATATTATCTCCGGCAGTCTTCCACGGGGTAGCCCACGGAAGTGATTTGTAATGCAGGGAAGATCGCAAAGATCGGAAGCAGGATGGTTAGGATGGACAGACATAGGGGTTTATACAGGTTCGGGCCGTCGACTCGACGTAATACCCTACGTCCTGTTTTGGGGTGTTGTATTGCGTGGATTGTGAGTTGAGTTGGCTTGAGTTGTTGTCTGATGATTCGAGTTGTTTTGGAGGGGGTCCCTGCCCACCTTATATATCGGGGGGCAGGGTTACAAGTCGGTTTGTATCCGATCCTATCTCTAAAAATCCTTTCCTTCTTTACAATAAATCCTATTCCAACTAGGACTTCTCCTTCCAGATCCTTCCTCCGTGCGCCGACTTGTCCCGCACGTCTTCAGGTCCAGAACGGTGGGCTGGGCCGCCCCCTTTTGGTGGGCTGCCAGGCTTGCTCGTGAGGTACCCGGGTACTATATCCCCCACAGTACTCGAGCACAAAACCAGTTGGTCAATGAACAAATGGTTTCACCAAATTACCTGATGAGGAGGATGCTCTCGATCATACAACTGTGGGATGTAAGGTTTCTCAACAACCCCAGGAAGCACCAGTCAAACCCGCTCCAAGATCTCTTTCTCAGACAGGTCCTCAGCGCTCACGCTAGAAGGGTCACCACAACCACTGTACTCGTAACCGAGGCTTTCCCTCAAACTCAGGGGCTGCACTCTACGCTCAATCCAACTCTACACAACTGAGGCCACGGTCCCTCCCTGCTTCTTCAAGTACTCAATGGTCTTGTACAAGGACGACAACCTCTCGAAATCACCGCCAGTAGGAACCTCACTCCAGCAAGGTTCACTCATAGGAGCTCTCCTAGTAAAATCTGAAAACGCAGGTGGATGATTCCCAACGTACCACCGCGACTGCCTCCACTCGGTTCAAGACAAAGGCAAAGAGTAGTTGAGGTACTTCTGCCTTGAACCTAGTCAAAATTGAACAACTGCACCATCAACAAGAGAGATAGAGAACTCTTTTGGAAAAGGTGTAAGGATGAACAATTCACGAAACAAGTCGAAGTCTAGATAGATTTCAAGAAAAGCTTCACAGAAGTGGATGAAAATGGAGATATGGAAAATCCCATTGGGGTCAAGGTTCTGGAGTTCCAGGTGGTAAAAAATCAAGGAGTTCACAAAGGAAGCGGCATGAAGGAAATCCAAGCTCCCTCTCTATAAAGGAAGTAAAAACACAAATCTTGCCGACTGGATCCATGGGATGCATCTTAGTCGACGGTGGAACAACGCATTGAAGAATTGCTTAATCCTGCAAAAGACCAAGACCCACGAGACGCTCAATATCAGAATGCTTCACCACTGACCTCTTGATATAAGTAGGCCATGGCGGATAATGCGGACCACCAACTCTCCCAAGCTTTGGAGGAGGAAGAGTCGGATCTGAGCCCGCTTGGTGTTTTTCTTCCTCCCCGCCCTAGGCGCCATCCTCGTCGTCACAAGCTTCTTCTGACGCATCGCGCTTGAGAGCTCAACAAAAAGGAAGATCAAGGAAAGGCGGGCAAGCAAGAGAAATGGCGGTGACAGTACAGCGACGAAAAAAGAAGACAAACTCTTGCCCAAGAAAGGTGAAAAGTAAAAAAAAAAAACCCTAAAAGGTTATCTTTATAACCAAAGGCACGAAAACCTTGGAAAAAAATATTTATTTGGATAACAGACATTGTCCAACATTTAAGATAGGAAAAGATGTTATCTAGATCTGTATTTTTAGAAGAGCTCTTAAACTTTAAAATCTATTTAATACTCTTAGCCTTTTTTAAATTTGAGGACCTTCATTATCCATCTAACCCTAGCCACGAGTACTTTGATCCTGGTATGGTTCAAGGCTCGGGGGCTATAAGGCACAAGGGTCACTAATGTGAAGTTTTTTCAAGTTTCCATCCAAAGATGCAAGATTCAACCTAAAACTCAATGGCTACTTCATATGAAGTGCGATTTTAATCGCACTCCAAAACTTCAAGAAACATCTCGGGCCTTGAGCACTTCATAGCCTAATCTTTAAAGCCAAGACCTGCGGACCAAGGGAAGTACTCGAAGATCTTCAGAAAAGTTCAAGAAGTACTTGAACCGAAGTGCTCGGGGGGCTTGTCGAACATGGAGGTCTAGGGCACACATGGAAGCGGGAAGAGCATACTGTTGGCGGCTGTTAAGTACCAAAATAACCGTCAACATTCTCTACTAAAGTGAAGGATTTGCAATGCTAACATGCATATTTCCCTTCGAATAATGTAGTTCCACATGTCCTTGGAGAATATTTGGTTGTAGGTGTTTTGCTGCATAAATAAAGGAAAATGGAGAAGAATCCACCTCATGGATCCAAGTGACAACATCTTGACGAATCAGAAGCTGCCACGTGTACATCACATGGATTGAGGGGCCCACCAGGGACCAAACCAACTCAACTCAGTGAGTGCACGTGCAGACAACACTTGGGACCCACCTGTCAGCCACCCTGAAGAAGCATAATCCGAGGGAGGCCATGGCTGGGTCGGCCGAACCCTTCGATCGGCCGAACCGCCGTTGGCCCCTCTCATCCGCTACTTCCACGTGTCAGCTCCTGGTGCTCTCCCAAGGTCGGTTCTGAGCTGCTCCAAGGAATATTTGCTCGCTGCTTGGAGCCTATAAATAAGAGGGAAGGGTCTCCAAATGAGACACACAACTCTTGGGCAAATTCACTCTCTTCCATAGGCTCTAAGCTTAGTGGAGTAGGCTAGAGTAGCTCTATTCAGGTTCTAGGTCTCCTTTGAGCTTGGGTAAGCTATTGTATCCCTTAGTTCTAGGATGACTTTGACCTACTTTGATCATATATCTTTCCCATACAATGTTTGTATTAGTTATGATATGATTGAGTTGTGTTCATGTTCTTTCTATCATGATATGCTTGGCTTATAAGCTAGATTAGTCCTATACCCTTGCACAGATAGTAGAGATATGAGTGCCCTCTCTTGTATTAGACTTTGCTCTAGTTCAATTAGAATAAAGTTGCATGTCTTGCATGATCTTCATGTTCTTAGCCGCGGTATAGGTTCGTCGGCTATTCTTATAATAGCGGCATCGATCCAAGTCTCAGTAGTCCAGAACGGTTGATGTCTTGTGAACAACACGAGCATGGGGCTCGGGTTGGAATCAACGAGTGGTTATGAGTGTTCCCGATGGTTTGGCCGGGGTAGGCCGCGGGTGGTGACAACCCCGTTGGACCCTCTGAAATCCCCCACATTCGGGTTCCCTGTAGGAGTTCTGAAATGAGTAACAACCTGGCTGTGCTTAAGCAGCGAGGGAGGTTATCTCCCCTTACCGGAGTGCTTTGAACTATTTCATGATGATGTTTAACTTGCATCTTTAATGTGACCTGTGCATGTATGTGATTAGATTAGAATCGTAGATGCTATCTCTTAGTCCTTTCCCTAGTCTAGATGTCCTAGAGGTGAACCCAGTGTGTGTCACACTACCCATATCATATCCATATATTTCTTACCCCTGTTCTTTGTATGTGATTCTATCCATGCTATTGCTATATCCATGACTGCAATAGTACTCTTTTACCGACCACGCCTTCCTTTGGGAAATACGATACCCTTGGGAATACTCATGGGTCAAATGCTAGATTACCACTTGGTCAATAAGCATTTCTCGCATCATTGCCGGGAAACTGGTAACGTCGTTAAGAAATGCCAACAAGCATTTCTGGCGCCGTTGTCGGGAAAGGCATTGGTTAAAGAATTACTTTGCACATGTTTATATGCATAGATGGTAGATCCTTACTCAAGCAGGCTAATGTTAGGTATGTCTTCTTTATCTTTGATGCTGAAGACAGGTAGTGTATGACTGGTTTTGAATTGCAGATGAATTTACATGTTTATATGCATAGATGGTAGATCCTTACTCAAGCAGGCTAATGTTAGGTATGTCTTCTTTATCTTTGATGCTGAAGACAGGTAGTGTATGACTGGTTTTGAATTGCAGATGAATTTCATTGAGGATCCTGAGTCATTGGTGAGAAGGGTACGATCTCGCGTCGTTCCTCCTCAGATTACTCTCTCGGCAACCGAACCAGCTTCCTTTGTGCCATTCACATCAACTCCTATGGCTCAGAAGACCCTCAGCAAGTACTTGGCTCCTTCTACCGCCCAGGTGCCACGCGGCCCTGCTGTGGATGTTGGGAATGGAAACTTTGAGATCAAGACGGGCATAATTACGATGGTATAGGCTAGCCCGTTCTGTGGCAAGGCCAATGAAGACGCAAGTGCACAGCTGCAATAGTTCCAAGAGCTGTGTAGTACCTTCACTATCAGAGGAGTAAGTGAAGACGCTATCTGTCCTTGCCTGTTTCTGTTCTCTCTACTTGGGAGAGCGAAGCAATGGTTCTATGCGAACCGGGAGAAGATTGGTACCTGGGAGAAATATGTGTCACACCCGGTTTTCCACAGAAACCCAAATACTGCTATATGTGTGCCCAGGACGTCCACACAACACATATAGCTTACAAATATGGTAATACAGAGAACACAATGCTCGAATAAAATATTTACATTAGAGTTTACAGAGATTACACAGCGGAAGACTAATTTATTAACTATCATCTGGTAGAGCCTCAAGTCCACTGGACACCGACTGGTTGACCACAGCTCAGATGTATGGATGGTCTTTTGATAAATCTTCAGCCACTGCCTCACACGCTGCTCCATCCGGTTACCCATCCGGGATTTTGTTGATTGAATGCAAGTGTAAGTATTCCATCATACTTAGCAAGCATAACACAGAGGTATGAAAGGCTTAAAAGGGCTTGACATGGTTGAACTGCATTTAGCATTTTTAGTTGGTTCATTTTAACATTGTATCCAAATTACTACAAAGTGAGTAACTCCCAGTTGTAAACCCATTAATAGAGTGTAGGTATAATTACAGGAATAAACATCATCTTTATTAAGAGAGCCACTGATCAGAAAGGATCCAGACCGCTCGTGACCGTGAGCACGGCTATCATGATATATTTACACTCTGCAGAGGTTTCGCCCTTTACCCAACTGTTAGCGTAAAAGCTCAAAGAGCTTTCAACCCAACCACGCACGTACCGCACTTCCGAGGTGTGAGTGCATAGGGACGCTACAAGGTTTTTCACTAGACACCCTAACAAGCACAGTAGCCGTTTTGGTCCAACTTGCAGCGCATGACCCCAACGCATCGAGATTGACTTACGCCTACGGATAAACGCACCATATGGGGATCAATGGCGTCCAGAGCACGGGCATTGCCCTTTCGGTGCAATGTGTGGAGTTCTCAATCGCTTAGACTCCCAACACGAGACTGTGCCCAAAGAGACATAACCAACGGATCTCAGAGCGCAAGTGAGACCGTCCTCGATGGATCAAGTCCATGCTTGCACCGCAAGCTCCCCACGTACGCCTTTCGGTAACCACTGGCAAGCTAGAGACGTACAACTAACTTGACCAAGACGAGAGCCATAATAGTTCCGGCGGCGGCGACTGGTTCCTGGGTTGCCGCTTTCCGAACCGGACCTTACGGAGAGACACTAGAACAAAGCACACAGTAGTTGCTCTAGCTCCCTGAGCCATGTTGCTAAAAGCATCTTTTAGCATTAAGGTTAAAGTGAACCATTATTCAGTATTAACATTTATTTAGAAGGTGACAGTGGCGACGCCTAGCAAAAGCTACCCATCAATGCATAACCCCGGGTATACAAGGAATAAGGTAAAGACAAGGTACAACCTTAGGGTTTAGCAAATTTAGACACATGCATACATGAACAATTTAATTAAGGTGAATGGGAAACAAGGATCATCCATGCTACACTTGCCTCAATTCCAGATAACTACTCAGAATCTTCAGCTCGTGCTCTTCAAACTCTTGTTCTTCGCGATCGTCGAACGACGTTCCTTCTACTCATAGCAAAGCATCGAGCACAAACATACAAATAGACAAATAAGCACAAATAAGAATATTACACCAATCAAAGAGAAAAGCTTTTACAAGAACGTACTAAGAGGAAAGGCTTGATCGAAGGACACGCGATCGCAAGGAAACGCTTAAGACGGAACTACGAGTGAGAAGAAACAACTATCAAAAGATTTCTGATTACAAGGCAAAAGACTAAGTGCTGGATATATTTTAATTAGGTGAAATCATGTGCATAGGTTATTTCAGTGAAACACCCTATTTAAAATTAACACAAGTTATATTTGTATTTGAAAAGCGGACGTAGACTTAGACAAATTTTATTTATAATTGTTTATGTATCAATTATACAAATTCAACATTTAATTCTGAAAATAAAGGTACATGAATATCTAATCGAATAGCTTTATTATTCGCGTTCGACTAATCAAATTATTATTGAGAAGCAATGATAGTAGTATTAATCATATTAGCTTTACTCATAAAAGCGAGGTATAACCTATTTAACTTTTATTTAGAAAACCAAATGAAATATATATTAATCAAATTAATATTTAATTTAGAAAGACCGAGGTGTAGCTCTAATTGAATTTTATTTAGAAATACAGTGAGATAATATTAGTCAAATTAACTTTAGTTACGAAAACCGACATGTAAAGCCTAGGTCGATTTTATTTAGAGAAAGACATTGCAAATAGACATTAATCAAATTAATTTGGAAATAATTTATAAAAGAACAAGTTGGGGTAAACATCACTACTAGCATGTACTTTATGTTAAAACGAACCCAACGCAACTTGAACGGATTAAAACGGAGCTAAAACGTGAAATCTGGGGCTAAAGCAAAGCTGCAGGGACCCAGTCGCGATTAACTATAGCCAACAGGGGCTAGCAGAGAAGTTTCACAAGACTTAGTGAATAGTC
Organism: Urochloa ruziziensis; assembly: GCA_015476505.1. NCBI lineage: Eukaryota > Viridiplantae > Streptophyta > Magnoliopsida > Poales > Poaceae > Urochloa > Urochloa ruziziensis. Next base: position 22,308,080 of record CM027122.1, on the reverse strand, counting down.
ACCGAGAATATGCAAAACTTTGGGGTTAGATCTGCAAAAGTGCAAATCTTGGGCTGGGTTGAAAGGATCTAAAGATTGCAGGGGGGTTTTGTGTGATTGGCGCCAAACACAAAAGAATCTGCAGAAATTACAAATTTCTCCGGGGGCCAAACTGCAAAAGCTTCGGGGTCTTCTTCCCCAATGGCCGACGCCGGCACTGGGCTCCAAATCCCCGGTGCTCCGACGATCTAGGGGCTGCGGCGAGGTTGGGAACGGAGGGAGGAGGTTGAGGGGATCGCGTGGAGGTGCTCAGCACCGGCGGAGATCGATGAGGCGGTCGGAATCGCGGCGGCGGGCGACGGCAGGGGACGACGGTGGTGGCTCGGGCCCCATAGGGTGGCGGCGCTCCCGTGGGGGCCGGTCGATGAGGAGGGGCGCCAGGTGTGCGGCCACGGCGACGTGGTTCTTGTGGTGCCGTCGGCTCGCCCGGCGGTCGAGGGAGGCGGCGGGAAATCAGAGCGACGGCCGGTGGACGGCAGCCGGCTCGGGCGACTCGCGGTGGTCCGGCGATGGATTAGAGACGAGGGCCGGCGGCGGAGCTTCGGCTCCGCTCGGGGAGGCTCCGAGCGGGGTTGGCTCGGCCCCGCGGTCTCCACGCGCGGCGGAATGGAGCGACGAAGCCGGCGGTAGCGCTCTGCTCGGCCGGCGCGTGCGGCGGCGGCGCTGTGCGAGGCGGCGCTAGGGTTGGACGGGGCGGCGGCGCAGCAGGATGCATGGAACCCTAGGGCGGCGGCTCTTATGGGCACGGCACGCGAGGAAGGCCGCGCGCGGGGCGCGAGGAAGGCTGGCGGCGGCCTGCCAGGGGGAAGCGGCGGTGGCGATGGGCCTTCGCGGGCCGGGGTGGCTGAAGCGGGTTGGGTCGGGTCTGCCGGATCCGACCGGATCCGTTAGGGTTAGGGTTTTGTTTTCAATTTCTGGAAAATATTTCTAGTGCAAAAACAAATCCAGAGAATTTCTGAAATGTTTTTAAATCACTAAAAATACCCAGAATGTCCCAAAAATTCTAGTAAAAAACAGAGGGGTAGATTGGGACACGAGGAACCCAAATAAAATATCTGGAGCTCATGAAAAGAGTTTTAGAGCCTTCTAATAAATAGAAAGAGCTCTAGGAAAAGGAGAATTAAATTCCGGAAAAGTCCAGAATATTCTCAGAAGAACCTAAACGTCGCATAAACACATTTTAAAAGTTTTGCACTCATGAAACACCAATATGCATCGGCATGAATGCAACTCACATAACAAACTTTTTTAATTTCAAAAGAACAATCAATTGATTTTCTTACACTAAATTCCCAGTAAAACAAATAAACGCTGGAAAAGTTTTAAAATTATGAGAAATCGTTGTTTAAGTTTTCATTTTAATCACATCCTGAAATCCGACAATTTCAAGGTGTGACAGAACTACCCCCTTAATAGGAATCTCGTCCCGAGATTCAGGAGAAAGGCTAGCAAGAAAAAGGTTTTAGGTAGGTGGCATCCAACATCTTGTAAACTTTATCAAGGTCGGTAACCATTACATGGACTTGAGAATCACACTCCTTCAAGCTGCAAGAAACACCGTAAAACACTTTGTGGTCAGTTTTCCGAATTCTACCTCTACTATCCTGATTGGGTTACTTGGGGTACTCCCAGATAGATTCCTGGATTGCTTTTCCTTGACATGAGTGTCTCCATCCGTGATAACTTCATTTCCACTTAGGACAGTCTTATCTTGTGGGTCTTGGCCTGTCAGGTTCTTCTACTCCTACAGCGCCTTGTACGTATCGACACCTTTTTGTCCCGCTGTTGTCACTATGGCTGATATGTTCCTCCAAGGACACTTGATTGCATAATGACCTCCTTCACCATAGCGGTAGCATTTTCTTGTTACAGTGGCGTTCACACTTTTATTCGCAAAATATCGAGGCAACGGGCATTGATCAGCTGGTGGTCCTTTTCTATCGCAGGTTAAGTGATACGGTTGGAATTTGTCTATACTTCTTTATTGGCTGGATTTTTTCTGGTGTGGTTACTTGTCTTGCTACGGATACAACACTGGCTTGCAGGTATTCTCCTTTCCAGAAAAAGTAGCATAAATTATCTCGACTCGCTTCCTGCACTGTGTTCCCTCCAGGTGGAGTATTTTGTACATCTAGATTCATCTCAAGGTAGTTGCGATGGGGAGGGTGAATGTATTCAGGGTGCTTGGTGTGTTGATCTCAGAATCCAAGCGTTTGAGTGGAACTGGGACAGATATTACCAACTGCATGTGGTACTGGTAGCTCCTCTCCTTGGCCCATTTTACCAGTTTGCTTCTTGGATCTACTACCTTTCCAGGGTTGAAATTCTTTTATGGAGATACTCCAATCCTCAAGGCCCATAATCTGAGTACTATCCTGGGCTTGGGTAACTTTTACTAGGGCTGACCTTTTAGCGAACGCCTCCTAGTTTTCTATTGATATCCGAATGGTAACATTGGAATGCCTCAGTTGTCATTAAGCTGGCTTCATTCTGGGGACATGGAAGGCCATGGTGTTCACAACATACACACGCTCTTGGAGTCTTAATGTCCTCATGCTGTAGCTTCTCCTCTAACTCTGGAACTCCACAAACCTCTTATTCCTTGGATTATTCAATGCTTCAGCAACTTGCCTTTTTACTGGTCCTGTGTGAACTCCTACCTTGGTCATCTCCGTAGAGAGGGGAGATGATAACTCATGTGGCATCCTTCCTTGTAGGACCTCTACTTGCATGGCTAAGAGATTCTCATGGTTGAATGGTGCCGGGGACGTCGTTAGTGAGACCTTACGATTTCCTTCAATGCCTTTGTTGTATTCGTTGAGAAGTGAAGCTTGCTCCATCATAACTTGTTTGATTTTCTCCATAGCTTGAGTCATCATGTGCAATGCCTGAGTTTGTACTGCCATAAGTTCTACCATCTTGAGATGGGATGAAGTAGCTGGTGCCTCTTCTTCATGGACACTATCTGCATTGCTTCCGATGGGATTCATCATGTGGGGGAAAAACAAGGGGAAGGAATGAGAAAGGAGGAGCAAAACATGGAAGGAAGAACCCGACTAAAAACCCATCCTGAGGTTTGAAGAGAAAGAAGCAAGGGGGCGACTATAGTAGGGCTATTTTTCCAAGGTTGGTAGGCCTTCAACCCTAGTTGCCAAGCGGTGTAGAGAATCTTCAGTCTTCACCTTTCTTGTTACTGGAGTCATCCTTGGGGAGAAGTAGATGGGATATTAGCAAGAAATAGACTGGGAAGAAGAATTCCGTAGCGCCTTCTTTTCTTCGACTTGCTTCGTGTGTTGATGGCTGCAGATGCTTGCTGTTGATGTTGGTGTTGTCTTCGTCTTTCCTTTCCCGTACCCTCCGGTTGACCTAAGAGAAAGAAAGGGAGATGCCAAGGATGTGGGAGATACAGAAGAAGAACCCAGCTAGGCAACTGATGTCATTGCAGGTAGAAGACCCACAATACACCAACAATCATTACAAAGAAACAAATCAAACAAGATCATAAAACCAAGCATCATCACGCAAACATAGAACTCCAACAGTCAACAATTGTCCGTCGATGCTATGTGTTGTTAGTAGGGAATGCAAGGGGTATTCCTAACTCCTAAGCAAGGCTCTAACGTCCGGCTTGAACCAGCATTAAGATAGATCGTGTGGATCATCGAAAGATTTTTTTTGAATCAGAAAGGACACTTTGGAATCCAAAAGACTCAAGGAGGGACTCCAAAGAGAACCGATGAGAGGCGAACGAGAGCAAATGAGGACTCCCGGAGCAAAGTCAAGGAACAGATTAATAGACATGTAGAACAGATGACGAAGTAATATTGAAGGAGAATCTGAATAAACAAGGATACAAAGAAAGGAATTAAAATTTTCAAGGAGACAATGAATTATCAGGGTCAAGAAATCAACGAAAAAGGATTTTCATAAACAGGGGTTGGAAGTTTGCAACATCACCAATAAAATCAAGGGGGTGAGATGCATCAAAAGGTACGATGATTCATCAAGAGGATGGATATTCAAAAATTCAAGATGTCAAGTGGAGTAGAAGCAAGGATTAGATTAATCCGAACCAAAACAAGGTGTGAGGGCCAAGCTAAGAAATAATTCCATCAAGGTGTAGATAAGTAGACAAGGAGCAAGAAGAGTTAATAGAGAGAATAAGGATAATGTAGAGAAAGCATTATATAAGAAGGAGACCTTAGAAACGACCATTTCTATCTAGGCTCTGATCCTACAGTCAGCACGACTCTAATACCAATCTGTCACACCCAGTTTTCCACAGAAACCCGAATGCTGCCATATGTGTGCCCAGGACGTCCACACAACACATATAGTTTACAAATATGGTAATACAGAGAACACAATGCTTGAATAAAATAATTTACATCAGAGTTTACGGAGATTACACAGCGGAAGACTAATTTATTAACTATCATCTAGTAGAGCCTCAAGTCCACAGGGACACCGACTGGTTGACCACAGCTCAGATGTATGGAAGGTCTTCTGATAAATCTTCAGCCACTGCCTCACACGCTGCTCCATCTGGTTACCCATCCGGGATTTTGTTGATTGAATGCAAGTGTAAGTATTCATCATACTTAGCAAGCATAACACAGAGGTATGAAAGGCTTAAAAGGGCTTGACACGGTTGAACTGCATTTAGCATTTTTAGTTGGTTCATTTTAACATTGTATCCAAATTACTACAAAGTGAGTAACTCCCAGTTGTAAACCCATTAATAGAGTGTAGGTATAATTACAGGAATAACATCATCTTCATTAAGAGAGCCACTAATCAGAAAGGATCCAGACCGCTCAGTAACCGTGAGCACAGCTATCCTGATAGATTTACACTCTGCAGAGGTTTCGCCCTTTACCCAACCGTTAGCGTAAAATCTCAAAGAGCTTTCAACCCAACCACGCACGTACCACACTTCCGAGGTGTGAGTGCATAGGGACACTACAAGGTTTTTCACTAGACACCCTAACAAGCACAGTAGCCGTTTTGGTCCAACTTGCAGCGCATGACACCAAGGCATCGAGATTGACTTACACCTATGGATAAATGCACCATAGGGGGATCAATGGCATCCAGAGCGCGGGCATTGCCCTTTCGGCGCAACGTGTGGAGTTCTCAATCGCTTAGACTCCCAACACGGGACTGTGCCTAACGAGACATAACCAACGGATCTCAGAGCGCAGGTGAGACCGTCCTCGATGGATCAAGTCCATGCTTGCACTGCAAGCTCCCCACGTACGCCTTTCGGTAACCACTAGCAAGCTAGAGATGTACAAGCTACTTGACCAAGACCAGAGCCATAATAGTTCCGGCGGCGGCGACTGGTTCCTGGGTTGCCGCTTTCCGAACTGGACCTTACGGAGAGACACTAGAACAAAGCACACAGTACTTGCTTCTAGCTCCCTGAGCCATGTTGCTAAAAGCATCTTTTAACTGTTAAGGTTAAAGTAACCATTATTCAGTATTAACATTTATTTAGAAGGTGACAGTGGCGGCGCCTAGCAAAAGCTACCCATCAGTGCATAACCCCGGGTATACAAGGAATAAGGTAAAGACTAGGTACAACCTTAGGGTTTAGCAAATTTAGACACATGCATACATGAACAATTTAATTAAGGTGAATGGGAAACAAGGATCATCCATGCTACACTTGCCTCAATTCCAGATAACTGCTTAGAATCTTCAGCTCATGCTCTTCAAACTCTTGTTCTTCGCGATCCTCGAACGGCGTTCCTTCTACTCGTAGCAAACATCGAGCACAAACATACAAATAGACAAACAAGCACAAATAAGAATATTACACCAATCAAAGAGAAAAGCCTTTAAAAGAACATACTAAGCGGAAAGGCTTGATCGAAGCACACGCGATCGCAAGGAAACGCTTAAGACGGAACTACGGGTGAGAAGAAACAACTATCGAAAGATTTCTGATTACAAGGCAAAAGACTAAGTGCTGGATAAATTTAATTAGGTGAAATCATGTGCATAGGTTATGTCGGTGATATGATCTCCGGCAGTCTTCCACGGGGTAGCCCACGGAAGTGATTTGTATGGAGGGAAGATTGCAAAGATCAGAAGCTAGATGGTTAGGGTGGACAGACGCAAGGATTTAGACAGGTTCGGGCCGTCAACTCGACGTAATACCCTACGTCCTGTTTGGGGGTGTTGTATTGCGTGGATTGTAGATTGGATTCTTCTCCTCCCCGGAGGGGATCCCTGCCCGCCTTACATATCGGGGAGGCAGGGTTACAAGTCGGTTTGTAGCCGATCCTATCTCTAAGGATCCTTTCCTTCTTTACAAAAACTCCTATTCTAATTAGAACTTCTCCTTCTCGGTCCTTCCTTCATGCGCCGGCTTGTGCCGCACGTCATCAAGTCCAGAACGGTGGGCCAGGCTGCTCCCTATGGGGGGGGGGGTTGCCAGGCCTGCTTGTGAGGTACCCGGGGACCATATTCCCCACAGTAGCCCCCGAGCACTTCTTGGCCGATAGTTGGCTGTAATTGATCTGCCTTTTTCTTGCATGATCCGAGTGTTCTGCAACTTTGCCAGAATGCTTGATCAGATTTCCGTGTAGTTTAGGACTTCGTCCGAGTGGTTTCGAGGAAGATCTGAGTGCATGCACAAACGTTCCTGAAAACGATTTTTTAATTGTTGCCTTAATGAGGGGAAGAAGTGCTCTTTTTCACGACGCGAAAGCGAAGCGTATACACTTAGCCCCCGAGCCTTGGGTAATTTTAATATAAAATTGGCCAAGGGTCTTCAATTTTTCTCCATCAAAATCATGATCTTCAATGGCGTGCACCTCCTGGTGCACCCATTGGGTGTAGCCCCCGAGCCTTGAGCAGAGTAGAATAGTCTGGTCGAGGGTCAAAATAGAATCCTATAAAAAACTTTTTGAACTTAATCCATCAATGGCGTGCACCTCCTGGTGCACCCATTGGGTGTAGCCCCCGAGTCTTGACTCGACTCGGCGCGATCGTGTCAAGACTCTAAAAGCTGTGAATCCTTGCTGAATCTTTTAGCCCCCATGCCTCTGGGCATGGATTTCGAATAATTCCCTCCTTTTAGGGAATTTTTACTAATTTCCCCTTTTTAGGGAATCTTTTCTCGAGTCCTTTGAACTCGGTGTGACTCCCGAGTCGTGTTCCATGACCCAGCCTGACCATATGGTAAATCACCTTCTCACAAGATCTATACTTATCAGCACTTGACCCGGATTTCCAAGTCAATTTAGCGATAGTATCGCATGCATTAAGTAAGAATCAATTGCAAGGTTGCGGGAAGGAAAGTGACTTGAGCACCCTGCAAAGCACCAACATTTCATTTATGCTTTAAGTAGCATATAAAAAAAATTCGGCCAAATTTCAGGCCGGCCGGCCCCACCTAGGCCGGCCGGCCCCACTTGTCATCAACTATGGCCAGATCACAGCAACAAAGCAGCAGGCATCGTGCACGAGCACGACACCAAAGGGTGGAGGAAAATGGGCACGACCCCAGGCCGAGCGGCCCCAGGCCGGCCGGCCGGCCTCCCTCCACCGTCGACGTCCCATCCTCACCAAACAGCAGTACCAGCTACAGGAACGTGACCACCGACAGAGGGATGGGCACGACCGGCGCCATGTGCAGGCCGAACGGCCTGCCTCAGGCCGGCCGGCCTCCCCCTATCGCACCTCTATAAAAGCCGGTGCCCAGCACTTCAGGAAGTCGCCCCAAGCACAGGTATGCATGCATCCTGAGCGCTTCCCTTCTCACTCGTTTGAATTTTGAAAATCTCTAAGTGAGGTTAGAGTTTAAACCACAAGAAAATTCTGCTAAAATCCATCCTTGAATTCTTGTGAGAACAAACCCCTACCGGTTGAACGAGAACGTTTGTGGTGGTTCTTACCCCACAAGAATGACTAACCGAGTTGTGGTGATTAATCTCCCACAAGAACGTCTAACTTTCGATTGTCTAACCCCTGATTTCCTTCGGGTATTGTGAGACTAACCTTTTGCAGGAAATCATGTGGACAAGAGCACGTCAGACGGCACGTGGAGTCGTGACCAAGCTCAGCTCTTCGAGCTCCCGCCGCTCTCAGGGATCATCTGGTTCTCGGGACACTATGTCTGTCGACTCGACTCGACAGGACATAGAGTCCTAGGAGGAAGAACTGCCTCGGAACAGGATCCGCATCCGGATCATGACTCGAGTCGAGCACATCATTGCTCGATCCGAAGAAGAGAGAACGGTGCTGGACAAGCTCCAGGACCGCTACTACACACATGCCAAGTACTTCGACCCCATGCTGCTGATCAAGACCGGTCTCGGAGGAAACATGGAACGGGCTTTCAACAATGCCGGATGGCAAAACTTCTACCCCGTCCCGGAAACAGGTTCGCACTTTCTCACTGCAAACACATGGGTGTAGAGACAAGCGATATATGTTTAAGGTGGTCAAAGACTACCTTGGGCATTACGCTGACGCTCGCCCCCAAGTCACATAGGGCGTTGTCGAAGTCATGGCCTCCAATTGAGCATGATATTGTGGGGCAGCCAGGATCTTTCTTCTTGAGGTGGGGCCCGAGTATAGCAGAGCTACATTCCTCGGTCAGCTGTACCATCTCCCTTGTGGGTAAAGTCCGCTTGTTGCTAAGTATATCCTTGATGTACTTGGCATATGTCGGGACCTGCAAAGCATCAAGTAGCGATATATTGATGTATACCTTCTTGATTACCTCGACGAACTGTCAAATTTTTCGTCGGCCACGGGTCTTCTCCTCCATTCTGGGAACGGGAGGAAAGTGGGATCTCGGCTGTCGCTTGAGGCTTGTGGTGCCTCGTTCCCCTCCTTTGATACAGGGGTGGTTTCCTCGTCGTCTTCCTCTTCGGCGGCCGCCTCGGCTTGGCTAGCTTCCTTCTGTCGGGTACCTGCATCTTGTGGATTGTGTGGATCCCGCGTGGACTTGCCAGTCCGCTTGGTCACCGCACTAACATTCTCCTTGAAAGGAACCTCCGGTTGCCCGGGTAACTTTCCCGCATTTGGGTTAGGACAGGATGCAGCCAGCTAAGCCACTTGTGTTTCAATCATTTTATTGAAGCTCAGCTGGTTCTTAACGACAGAATTAAAAGCTTCTATCTGGGAGGCCATCGACTCCATAACTTTATCATTGGCAAGAAATTTCTTGCTATTGTTATCGTTAATTTGTTTTTGGCCATACCAGATGTCCTTTAGCGATGGTTGAAAACCGTTGTTAGAGCCATTACCTTGCTGTTGGCCGAAGGGGAAATTGGGCTTGGAATTCCAACCTTGTTGAGGACAGAAGCCTAAATTGTTGTTATTCCCAATGAAATAGGCTTCTTCTTGTGTCATCGGGCAAGTGTCGCCCGAGTGTCCTGCTTCTCCACACGTTTCACATGTGATTCTCTCCTCCATGATCTGATTCATCTCCTTGCCAGGAGATTCCATCTTCTTCAAAAGGAGGTCCATCTTAGCGGCCAGCATATCAACGGAGTCAATTCGATGTACTCCCTTGCAGGGAGCTTGTCTTTCTCCTATCCAGCTCTGGTGAGTGGATATCTTCTCGATTAGCGCCTTCGCTGCGTCTACATCCAATGAGAGGAAAGCTCCTCCCGCGGCTGCATCCAACATCTCTTGCGATCGTCGGCTCATGCTGTGGAAGAAGTTCTGGGTAATCAGCCAATCTTCCACACCATGGTGAGGGTAGGCTGCAATATACTCTTGCAGTCGCTCCCAAGCTTCAGGAATTGTCTCTCCGTCTAGCTGCTGAAAGCTAGTGATTTTTCCTCGGAGGGCATTGGTTTTGCCCACCGGGAAGTACTTGGCCAGAAATGCGTCTGCGCACGTCTGCCAGCGTCCTTCGAATGATGCCTTGTTGGCGTAAAACCACTCCTTTGCTTTCCCAAGCAAGGAGAATGGGAAGAGTTGAAGGCGGATGTTGTTGATCGGTGTGCCATTGGGGTTGATAGTGCTGCACACCTCCAGAAAATTCCGAAGGTGAGCGTTCGCATCCTCGATCGCCTTTCCGCAGAAAGGGCTGGCCTGAACCATGTTTACCAGGCCAGTCCTCAGCTCAAATGCACCTTCCTGTGCGTTTGACAGTCCCGGGAAGTTGCTGCTTGACGGGGCGGAGAACTCACGGAGCGTCTTCTTTGCTTGAGCCATAATCTCTGGAGACTCTAGGGCTGAAGAAAACGACGAATCTGAATCTGATTCGGACTCGGAGTTGGATGATGACTCGAATATGTTGCTTGAGCTGAGTGAAATCTGAGGAGGTACGACTCTCTTTCGCACTACTCTTCCAATGCGTTCTGGATTTGGATCAAAGTTTGATGGCAGGTTGAAACCAGTCATGCACTACCCTGCAAACACATCAAAAATAGACGAATGTTGTAGTGGTGAGGTCACTAAGGTTAGTGGTTTGGTAAATCTGTAAAGATAATCAAATGATTCAACAATAACTTTAGCCAATTGCTTCCCCGGCAACGGCGCCAGAAATGCTTGTTGGCACTCCTTAGCGTCAAGTTTTAGCAACGCTCAAGAGCGCGTAGATATATGTCGTTGTATGCAAAATTAATTCTGCAAGCGCACAGAATATATCTCGTTGTAGCACTTCACCTCGGGAGTAACCCCAGGGTATCGTATTTATATTTCCGCAGGGAAGCAGATGGTTAAAGTATATTGAAGAATGAAATGATATATCTTGCCAGAAATATCAAGCCACAAACCCAGGGGCACAAACTCTCGGTTTGGGTGGATAATGGTCAAGTTAATGACCGGATAGAAGGTCTGAAAGACCAGCGACACACGGAGCACCTATTTCTAAAGAAAAGGAAAGACGCTGGGAGAGACCGGATCTAGACTCTTTCTAACTCAGAGCAAAAGGCACTCTAGCCTTAGCCTAGACCCTAGCTTAGATACCGGGAACAGAGCTCGCTTCGACGGCTAGAACGGGAGAACCTCAGAACGGGATGAGAGAGGGGGTTCTCCGGGCTCAGCACTACTGTTATAAGTACACCCGAACGTGGTGGACTACGAAGGACGGACAGGGCTGTCACCACCTGCCGCCTACCACTGCAGTTCCGTGGGGTGCAACACACTTCCTAGTTAATAAACAAGCCAGACACCACGTCTGCACTCGATGATTAAGATTTCTCTTGAGGCCTGTCAAGAGAAATCCCCGTCTTCCCTAAGGCGTCTTACGGCCCGGTCAAGGCGAGCAAACCCGCGAGATAAAGCCCGGTAGAGCTAAACTAAACTCTATACTAAAACTAAAGGGGATAGGACTTTGCTCTAAAGAGAGCAAGATCTTTACTCTAAAAGAAGAGCAAGATGGAAATATAAAAGATAACTTAAGCTCTGAAGTAAGAAAGTAATTATATAAATAAACTCTTTAAAAGAAGGAAAGGATACAAGAGCTTTACCAGAACTTTGAAGACTCCGAAGATCCGAGCTGAGCTCGACTCGACTCTACTCCCAACTCTAATCCTAATCTAAGAAATGAAAAAGATACTAGAGCTCCCTTCAAGTAGAGACTTGAGTGATGTGGTGTGTCTTGAATGGAAGACTGAGCATTCTGCTTAGCATCCACGCTGAAGAGGTTAGCTTGAGGCCACAGCAACAGGCCAGCCGGCCTGGTGTAGGCCGATCGGCCTACACCTGGCACGTCTGGCCACCGACTTCGTCGTGGACGCTTCTGATTGCTCCCTGAGGTCGATAACGGTTGCGTTCAGTTGAGGCTGTCCAAGAATCCGAAGTTGTGGGCCCTCTAATCCATGTGTCTTGCACTCTAGGCCTTTCGGGTCCTTGGATCAAACCGACGTTTATTGCACGGTGCTTGATCATCCTGGGTGTTTGATTGAACTTGTGGATCAGTGACGTGGCCAGACCTGGCCAAAGGAGGCCGGTCGGCCTGGGCTAGGCCGGCCGGCCTGGCCTTGTGCCAGGTTTGGCCCCCTGTTTCACCAGTTTTGTCCTGCAACCATAACTCATCCAAAACTTGTGGAATTTGTCAATAAAAATAGTTTTATGCATGGAATATGGTATGATCATCCTCATTTTACCGAAATGTTGACGGTCACTACGAGGTTATAATGGCTGTCAACACCGTCATCATTGCCGCGTCTTGGGCTACCGGAGAGATCGGAGTAATTAGTATACTCAGACTCCGTCGAGTAGCCATTCCGGTTAGAGTTACGACGGGGATTCCCATGCTCCCGATCGTATTCCTCGCGACGTCGAGCCTCTTTGCGGTCACGTTCCTCAGCACTGCTGCGGATGATGTTCCTCGCGTCTCGGTCTCGGTTGATTGTGTCACGAAGATCTTCATCATGGTTCGATCTGCCGCTGGTTCGGTGTCGAGTCGACCCGGGCTCAGGAGCGGCCGTACGTGCTCTGTTCTGCATCTGGTGAACATGGACGGAGGCGGCCTGCATGAACGCCCTTACCTTATCCAAGCCTGGAGTACAAGGCGGTAGCCGACTGATCTCTTCGTCGATGGTGACGAGGTTCTGGACTGGTGTCTCGTAGACGTTGAATCCATTGTACTCGAACATGTCGTCACGCATCAGGTTCCGCTGGCTTCTCCTGTCGCGTCGGTCCCGACGACGACGATGGTCCTCCGAGGATGGTTCTCGAGGTTGAGCGGTGCCAGATCCTGATGTAACACTCTCAAAATTAAGTAGAATTAATTTAGGGTTCATTTAGATAAATACTAGATTTATTGGGAAAATTATAGAATTAAATAGAAATAAATATAGGAAATAAACCATAAACAATTGAAGGGAAAATAAAAAGGGATGTTTCATAGCTTGAGTGTTAAAATGAATCTCTGAAACCCTAGAATCAATTATAGATGGTTTGGTTCAATTTAAATTCAAATTCCTCTTTAAAACCCCCTTTCAAATAAATAAGAAAAATGATTTAAACCTTAAAGGGCCGAACTCCTGCATCCGGCCCAGCTCACCCGCCAGCCCACCAGCGAAGTCTGGTATTCCCCCTTAAACTCCTGGCCCCAATCGCCTTGTCTCCCTCCCTCCTCCGCACGGGCCCGCGGCCACGCGGCCCGCACATCCCCCTGCGGCCCAGTCCGTTTGCCCTCCCCTCTGTCCGGTCCACTGGCACCCCGCGGCCCAGCTCTCTCTCTTCGCTCGGCCCAGCCACGGTCCGCCTCCTCGTTCCCCCTCCTTCGGCCACTCGGCCCAGCAGGCTACGGCCCAGTCGCCCATCCTCTGCTCAGCCCACGCGCGCGCGTCTTCCTCCTCCGCCCGGCGAGATGCACCCCCTAGCCTCCCTTGCCGCCGCGCCATTAATGGCACTAACGACGCCCACACTGCCGCTCTTCGCGGTGGCCCTATGGCACCGTAGGCTTGGCCCCCTACGGGCTCACCGCCGCCGCCCGATACGCACCCTATGGCCGGGATGAAACCCCGAAATCCAGGCCCGCCGCGTGTCCTCACCGCCGGCCGCCACGGCAGACTTGGTGTGGCGCCGACCCCCGAGCAGGAGCGTCGCCGACTTCATCCTCCGCCGCAATGTGGCGTGCCCCCGGTGCCTTCCCCCGCCTATAAATAGAGGCCGCCCCCCTTCACCTCTTCCCCGCACCCGAGCGCCGAGCCGAGCTCCGGCGTCCCCCTCCCGTGGCCATCTCTCCTCCCTGGCCATTCCCCTTCGCTTCTGAGGCCAAGAGCGAGATGCCGCCAACCTCTTCCGCCTTCCCCTGCTCCCCGCTTGGGCCCTGGTGGCCGGAGCGCAAGAATCGAGCGGAGCTCCGAGCTCCGTTCCTCCCCCCACCACCACCCCACCGCTACGCTTTCCCTTTGCCCTTCCACTTACCCCTAGTGAGCTCGCCGAGCTTCCCTCGTCCTCCTAGTGCAAACCGCACGGCCGCCGGCGAGCTATAGCGTCGTTACGGCGCTATTCCGGCGAGCCCTGCGGCGGTGCAAAGGCGCGCTCGGCGGCGCCGCCCGGCCCCCGGCGAAACGGCACGCCGCCGTCAGCCGCCGTCGCCCCGCCGTCACCCCTCTCCCTGCCTTAAACCCGACAAGCGGGCCCGAGCCTCGACGCCGTCGCCCTTCCCCATTACACCGTCCGCCCGCGGCCCCCTGCACCTGGTCTACGTGGGCCGTAGACTCGGCGGTCGCACCGGCCCACGTCCGGTCCATGGCGCGGCAGCCACGACCGCGGAGTGGACGCGTTCCACTGGACCATTGGCCCAGTGGCGCGCGGTCCACCACGCCCACGACGCCGGCCCACGGAGCGGTGCGCGCAGTGGGTCCCACCGGCCCACGTCAGCTGGGCCACCCTGCCGCGTCAGCCCCTAGCAAATTGCTAGGTACACCCCGGTAAGTGTACACGCAAGTGTATTTAGAGCCCTTCCTCACTTCTAAAAATTCCCCAAAAATATCCAAAAATACTAGAAATACTTCTAAGCCTATTAGTGCCATCCAATCCTTTTTAGCATGTCATTAGAACCTAAACCCAATCATGGTAAGTTCTAACCAACAGAAAGCCTCCCTCGGTGTACCCAGAAAATCCCCCTTTCTCTGTCTTAGCCCGATAAATTCCTAGAAAATTCCCATAAGTATTAGGGATTATTCTAAGCATTTTCATATGCTTAGTTCCCCTAATATTTATATCCTAAGCTTAGCCATGCCTTAATCCACTCCAAAACCCCATCGCTACGCCGACCGTGTAAGCCCTAAACCCCGTCTAAATCCCCGTCGTCCAACTGATCGTCCGTAAACCCCTAGGTTTCACTTGAAACCCTAGCCATCATGCTGCCTAAGAACAGATAAGGATTCTCTAGTAATCCATATCGGTCATTCGGGATTTATTCATAGAAATCCTTATAATTCACGAAATACCGATAATTATCATTCCAGCCATCTTTCAGGGAATTATTTAATAATTCTCTTCCAAATTCCCATCCTTTAATCCATTGGTTATTTTATATAATTAATGGGTTATTAATCCAATCTTTAGCCGTTATCCCTTACCCCTTAACAAATCCTTCAATCCCCGCCTTCGTTTCCTATTCCTTTTCCTTTTACGATTTGATTGATGTATTGTTATCCTGATTGTTATTTTATGTGTTTTATCGATAGCATGACCGGGCCCCGACGAGACGTCAAGGCTCCAGAAGGCCCGAAGCTCAGCCCGGTCAACATATGATACACGCCTGCGTAAGGAACGATTAAGGATCGACAATGAAGGCAAGTCTCACCAATAATATCACCTTAACCACTAAAGTTTATCGTTCTTGCAGCATAAGCTATGAGGAGGCATCACGTGGGTAATGCCTGGCTCCGCTGTAGTTATAGGATGCTGATTGGGAGTGGAAGGAAGATCCCGAGGAGGGGATTCTGTCCTAAGAGCCACTCTGATCCCAGCTAAGGACCGGTTCATGGGAGAGTCTTTCCAATCCCCTGTACAACCATGCATGCCAAAAAGGTATGGCCTTCGGGAATACCTATTTATGTGAGGCCTTGACTCACACCCCACTAGTCAGCACTAGTAAACTGTCCCAAGGGGCCACGGGTATGCTGGAGACAGCCCCAGACAGAGGGCTGGGACTGGTCGGCACGGGTCGCATGTGACAGGGCTGGTAGGGCCCAAGGGCGATGCAGAGACATGCCCTTTATATAAGGTGCACCTATTCCCCGGGAAGGTCCTTTTGTGGACAGATATGCGATCCCTGTTTAGGCCCCAGCAGCACCCGTGGACAGAGCTAGTGATTGGCTGTCTAGAGATAGACGCTAGTGGACACGAGTCTCGTAGGTCGACGCCCGCCTTTCGCGAAGGCGGGAACAGACCGAATGCGTGGTAGATAAGTACAACCTCTGCAGAGTTAAAATCTATCTGGATAGCCGCAGCTCTCGGCATAGAGCCGATTTGGTCAAAGCCCCCACTGATTACATTTACTTTTCTTGCATGGGGAACCCGGACGGCAGGAGCGCCGAGGACTGGGTTCTGGGCTTGATACCGGGACTGGCAGGGAGGAAATGCCCCTCCAGGCCCAACCTTCACCTTTATTTAATTTAATATATTATACTATTGAATTTGTGGGATTTGCTGGGTATTCAATTCTGAATACTCATTCTTGCCTTCCTTGTCATACAGGTTTAAGTCTCCAGGGCGAGAAGGTGCTACAGCCCATTCCGGTGGAGGAATGAAGTACCTACCGCTCTCCGCTAGCTAAAACAAACGGTGTTAAATCTGTTTTAAAATTATACGTTATTTACCTCTTCTGATACTAATCTGTGTTAAGATCTGTATCGGCGGCCGATCCAGGACCTGATACAGGTGATCAAGGGACGTCCCGGTAAGGGGTCCTCACAGGGTGGTATCAGAGCCGTAATACCATATAAGACAGCCCATAGGCATTAGGAAGCCATAAACCCTGTGTTCTACTCCTATTTTTCGAAGTTTTTCGAAAAATCCTTTGACCATGCCCCTGAACTCCCTTTATTTCTTGCTTAACTCCCAATGTTACTCTGACAGGTATGGATCATAAGAATGAGGTTCGGAAGATGATCCGCAATACGGAGATTATGAGATGAAGATTTGCCGGAACGCAAATGCTGCCGGAGTAACTAGAGATCTAGTCGTAGAATGTTCTAGTGGAAAATAAGCCTATGACTTCATAGTGACGTACTTTTGATTGTATGATGGTTGATTAAGCCCCGGATAATAGTTATCCCCTTTCCATATAATGGATATGGATTTGATTGGTAGTTGATTGTAGAAATGCGTGGATAGATCCACTCTTTCCTTTAAACCTAAGGATTATCTATAGCTTTTGTCCCTCTAACGTTATCAGTACAGGCAGAAGCTCAGAAATAAGAAAACTTTTGAAGAAATAGCTCCACATGTCGAATATGGAATACGGGATCTAATCCTCTTAAGTGGGGTAGGTTCCGAAGTCGCCAAGACATCGTACTCGGAGAATCATACAGGAAGACGGTTAATGAAAGTCATAATATACGAACTCCAGGGAAATACAGAATAGTCACAGAAATAGTATAAGACAAGCCTATACTATGAATGTGACAAGGTTAAAATCCCTAAGTAAAATCTCGGAACAGAAACCTGCGAAAGCCAAGGAAACCTATAACAAGATATAAGGATTCTTCTTAGAAACCTTAACCTCTCAGTCCAGACATCCCTAAACCACTAGCCAAGAAAACCCACCGTTTTCCCTACCAAGGTTGACCTTATCATCCATCTCAAATATTTTCCGGATTAGCCAACCATTTCCTTGAATTAGGACAGGCTATATCCATAAACCTCATAAATTCCTATCAACCCTTAGACCACCCTCACTCGTAGCATTCTCAGAAATCCTATTCCTAAACATCAAACCTAAGAATCCCTCGAACCACTTTCATGAAGAAAAAGGAAATCGAAGAGATAGCCATATACACTTCTTCATGAAACTAGCTTCTTTTCATTATCATCGTCCTCGGGCAAAGCCCTCACCAATACTTTTGGAAATTTACCTCAACCCGATTTTATCGAGGTAATCAAATTCCAATCCATCAAGCATGCCAACCCGCAGCCAAGCCGACACATGAATAAGCGAAGGTTCGTCACCCACGTCTCTTGAGGAAAAAAAAATCCCAACATCTTTTCACCAAATAAACCGACCATTTCCCCCGGCTAAATCCATCTAGAACCCCGATCTTCCGTAAACCCCTGTAATCCTGAGGGGATCACGTATACTCACCCTCCCCGGTATCACCTTTCACAGTATAATCCACCCCGAGGCATTCTAAGGATAACCTGCCTTCCCTCACTCCCAACCAAACAGTACTCCATCAAAGCATCCTGACCACCGGTCACCACACGAATCCAAAACCATTCCTTTTTAAGAAATCATTCTGTTTCTTCACAGATCATTGAGACATGCAAGCTCCTCTAAGCCTGCCTCTCAATCCTCATCCATCTATGAGAATCTCATGACTACCCTAGAAATATCACCCCATCACAACTTGATACCCGTATCCATTCATTCGTCTATTCTTCGCCATTAAGTATACACACCAGGTTTCACCGATCATTGAGGCATGCAACTTCCGTAAAAAGATGCTCCTCAATCTCCACTCCAACCATTCACAAATTCGTATCCATAATCCCCATAAAATTTTCCCCGCAATTTCCCTTGATGACAGCTACATCCTCACCCCAGGTCATATAAGGAAATGACCAATCAAGCTCGTACCCCTGAGCTGACCACCCCGTCCTTCCACTCTGTAAAGAACCTCCAGCTCTCGCCATCCTCCCTACAAAGAAGTTCATGGTGAAAGATCCAAGAAAACAAAGGGTACAAGAAGCGATCATAACACAAGAATGGATCATGAGTCAGGAATAAAATAACCGGGTGAGTTGACAAAGGAATCCCCAACCCAAGATTTGGGAAAAAAAAATGAAGTCACCAGCAACCCCGGATAAGCCACCATGATCCACGGATATGATCAGGATCAACCGCCATGTAACCACCTAAATTCCATAGTCAATTAACCTACTGACCGAGGAACCCTAAACCACCGAACCCGAGCTACATCCCTAAGAAACCCAAGACAGCTCGCTTCGGGCAGAAGAAATCTTGGTGGAGTAACTGGGTGATGTGGCAAAGAATCACCACCCAAAATTCGGAAACCAAACTCCACTGAGACATGGTTAGTGAACCCTCCGACCAATGGGCTCTAACCATTCCGTCATTCTAAAAGGAGACACTTCTCAAAATACCAGAAGAATCACCATACCAAATTTTCTGGTGAGAAGTGGTCACCCAAGGTTACCACCCCTGGATACATTGTCCCGCCTGGTAACCCCGGAGTTTTTATTTATAAAAGTCCTTTCAGGAAAAACCAGAGCAGCCGCAACTCTAGTGGCCATTGGAAATTTTCCCGAGCACAGAAGGATCAAAGCGGCAAAATACTCACCATCGGGAAAACTGAGTCAGAACTAATACTCTCAACGATGAGAGTTAATCAAAAAGAGACCCAGGTAAGAACCATTTCCATGACCAAGAATAGGACAGCTGAAGGAATAGTAAGGTACAACACGGATACATCCAAGTCAAGGAAAACTTGGATAAGAAATTTGGATAAAGACCCTAAGAGGATAGGAAAATCCGAGATCTTCATTTCAAAAAGAAAAATCTCGGATTACGATCAAGGAAATCCTGAGTTGATCCTTTTAAGTGGGGTAGTAACCCAAATGAAGAAAAGGATACTTGACCTCAAGAACTTAACGATTAAAACAACTCAGGAAAAGTAATTCATCAAGTCACCCTAAGTACGACAGAAATAAATTGGATACATTCGGGAGTAATAGAAATGAGCATCGACGATCGTACTCCCACATATAGAAATAAGACAACTTCTTAAAAGGAAGAAGAATTTAAAGTTTGAAAGAGAAGAAGAAATTCCTTTCGACAAGTGTTGGAAATCCTTGTTGTCGACTAAGGAAAAGTAGGATAAAACCCTAGTCTTCTTTCTAGCCCTAAAATCTCGGGACGAGATTTCTTTAAGTGGGGTAGATCTGTAACACTCTCAAAATTAAGTAGAATTAATTTAGGGTTCATTTAGATAAATACTAGATTTATTGGGAAAATTATAGAATTAAATAGAAATAAATATAGGAAATAAACCATAAACAATTGAAGGGAAAATAAAAAGGGATGTTTCATAGCTTGAGTGTTAAAATGAATCTCTGAAACCCTAGAATCAATTATAGATGGTTTGGTTCAATTTAAATTCAAATTCCTCTTTAAAACCCCCTTTCAAATAAATAAGAAAAATGATTTAAACCTTAAAGGGCCGAACTCCTGCATCCGGTCCAGCTCACCCGCCAGCCCACCAGCGAAGTCTGGTATTCCCCCTTAAACTCCTGGCCCCAATCGCCTTGTCTCCCTCCCTCCTTCGCACGGGCCCGCGGCCACGCGGCCCGCACATCCCCCTGCGGCCCAGTCCATTTGCCCTCCCCTCCGTCCGGTCCACTGGCACCCCGCGGCCCAGCTCTCTCTCTTCGCTCGGCCCAACCACGGTCTGCCTCCCCGTTCCCCCTCCTTCGGCCACTCGGCCCAGTCGCCCATCCTCTGCTCAGCCCACGCGCGCGCGTCTTCCTCCTCCGCCCGGCGAGATGCACCCCCCCTAGCCTCCCTCGCCGCCGCGCCATTAATGGCGCTAACGATGCCCATACTGCCGCTCTTCGCGGTGGCCCTATGGCACCGTAGGCTTGGCCCCCTACGGGCTCACCGCCGCCGCCCGATACGCACCCTATGGCCGGGATGAAACCCCGAAATCCAGGCCCGCCGCGTGACCTCACCGCCGGCCGCCACGGCAAACTTGGTGCGGCGCCGACCCCCGAGCAGGAGCATCGCCGACTTCATCCTCCGCCGCAACGTGGCGCGCCCCCGGTGCCTTCCCCCGCCTATAAATAGAGGCCGCCCCCCCCCCTCACCTCTTCCCCGCACCCGAGCGCCGAGCCGAGCTCCGGCGTCCCCCTCCCGTGGCCATCTCTCCTCCCTGGCCATCCCCCTTCGCTTCTGAGGCCAAGAGCGAGATGCCGCCAACCTCTTCCGCCTTTCCCTGCTCCCCGCTTGGGCCCTGGTGGCCGGAGCGCAAGAATCAAGCGGAGCTCCGAGCTCCGTTCCTCCCCCCACCACCACCCCACCGCTACGCTTTCCCTTTGCCCTTCCACTTACCCCCAGTGAGCTCGCCGAGCTTTCCTCGTCCTCCTAGTGCAAACCGCACGGCCGCCGGCGAGCTATAGCGTCGTTACGGCGCTATTCCGGCGAGCCCTGCGGCGGCGCAAAGGCGCAATCGGCGGCGCCGCCCGGCCCCCGGCGAAACGGCACGCCGCCGTCAGCCGCCGTCGCCCCGCCGTCACCCCTCTCCCTGCCTTAAACCCGACAAGCGGGCCCGAGCCTCGACGCCGTCGCCCTTCCCCGTTACACCTTCCGCCCGCGGCCCCCTGCACCTGGTCTACATGGGCCGTAGACTCGGCGGTCGCACCGGCCCACGGCCGGTCCATGGCGCGGAAGCCACGGCCGCGGAGTGGACGCGGTCCACTGGACCATTGGCCCAGTGGCGCGCGGTCCACAGGACCATTGGCCCAGTGGCGCGCGGTCCACTGGACCATTGGCCCAGTGGCGCGCGGTCCACCGCGCCCACGACGCCGGCCCACGGAGCGGTGCGCGCAGTGGGTCCCACCGGCCCACGTCAGCTGGGCCACCCTGCCGCGTCAGCCCCTAGCAAATTGGTAGGTACACCCCGGTAAGTGTACACGCAAGTGTATTTAGAGCCCTTCCTCACTTCTAAAAATTCCCCAAAAATATTCAAAAATTGTAGAAATACTTTCTAAACCTATTAGTGCCATCCAATCCTTTTTAGCATGTCATTAGAACCCAAACGCAATCATGGTAAGTTCTAACCAACAGAAAGCCTCCCTCGGTGTACCCAGAAAATCCCCCTTTCTCTGTCTTAGCCCGATAAATTCCTAGAAAATTCCCATAAGTATTAGGGATTATTCTAAGCATTTTCATATGCTTAGTTCCCTAATATTTACATCCTAAGCTTAGCCATGCCTTAATCCACCCCAAAACCCCGCCGCTACGCTGACCGTGTAAACCCAAAACCCCGTCTAAACCCCGTCGTCCAACTGATCGTCCGTAAACCCCTAGGTTTCACTGAAATCCTTCCATCCCTGCCTTGTTTCTATTCCTTTTCCTTTTACGATTTGATTGATGTATTGTTATCCTGATTGTTATTTATGTGTTTTTATCGATAGCATGACCGGGCCCCGACGAGATGTTAAGGCTCCAGAAGGCCCGAAGCTCAGCTCGGTCAACATATGATACACGCCTGCATAAGGAACGGTTATGGATCGACAATGAAGGCAAGTCTCACCAATAATATCACCTTAACCACTAAAGTTTATCGTTCTTGCAGCATAAGCTATGAGGAGGCATCACGTGGGTGAATGCCTGGCTCCGCTGTAGTTATAGGATGCTGATTGGGAGTGGAAGGAAGATCCCGAGGAGGGGATTCTGTCCTAAGAGCCACTCTGATCCCAGCTAAGGACCGGTTCATGGGAGAGTCTTTCCAATCCCCTGTACAACCACGCATGCCAAAAAGGTATGGCCTTCGGGAATACCTATTTATGTGAGGCCTTGACTCACACCCCACTAGTCAGCACTAGTAAACTGTCCCAAGGGGCCACGGTGGGCAACGGGTATGCTGGAGACAGCCTCAGACAGAGGGCTGGGACTGGTCGGCACGGGTCGCATGTGACAGGGCTGGTAGGGCCCAAGGGCGATGCAGAGACATGCCCTTTATATAAGGTGCACCTATTCCCCGGGAAGGTCCTTTTGTGGACAGATATGCGATCCCTGTTTAGGCCCTAGCAGCACCCGTGGACAGAGCTGGTGATTGGTTGTCTAGAGATAGACGCCAGTGGACACGAGTCTCGTAGGTCGACGCCCGCCTTTCGCGAAGGCGGGAACAAACCGAATGTGTGGTAGATAAGTACAACCTCTGTAGAGTCAAAATCTATCTGGATAGCCGCAGCTCTCGGCATAGAGCCGATTTGGTCAAAGCCCCCACTGATTAGATTTACTTTTCTTGCATGGGGAACCCGGACGGCAGGAGCGCCGAGGACTGGGTTCTGGGCTTGATACCGGGACTGGCAGGGAGGAAATGCCCCTCCAGGCCCAACCTTCACCTTTATTTAATTTAATATATTATATTATTGAATTTTTTGGGATTTGCTGGGTATTTAATTCTGAATACTCATTCTTGCCTTCCTTGTCATACAGGTTTAAGTCTCCAGGGCGAGAAGGTGCTACAGCCCATTCCGGTGGAGGAATGAAGTACCTACCGCTCTCCGCTAGCTAAAACAAACGGTGTTAAATCTGTTTTAAAATTATACGTTATTTACCTCTTCTGATACTAATCTGTGTTAAGATCTGTATCAGCGGCCGATCCAGGACCTGATACAGGTGATCAAGGGACGTCCCGGTAAGGGGTCCCCACACCTGATGCGTTGGCCCCTTGTGGTCGGGCGGCTCTATGAGTTGCCCGATTGGCGTTGCGTCCTCGGCGCTGATCTCTGGCTTCAGGCGCCTCGTCGGACGGGGTGAGTTCATCCTCCGACACGGGGTTAGGTGGCGTCGATGGTGCTACCATGTAGCAGTATGAACCGGCTCTGGGTCTTCCTTGCGCGAGGTAATCTTCCTCGGACTCGGAAGGATCGGTTATGGGCATGCCACATTCCGAACTACTCAGAGTTGACCCTCCGGGTGATCCAAATTGCTCCGGCTCCGTAGAGGAGTCGGACGCGGTGTAACCCTCTTCCAATTCGTCCAGGATTGAGTGTCCCCGTGGGTTTGACTCGTAGGAGTCGCTCTCAGAGGGGGAATCATCCACCTGAATGATCTCTTTCATCTTCTGCTGTCGGGTAAGCGCACAGAAGCCGGGGGTCTGGATGGTGATGACCTCAGGGCTCAGAACTCGCGTCTGCCGAGCGTTTACGCTCTGAGATGACTCAGCGACGCGACTCTCAAGAGCCGGATCGGAACCGAGTGGTTGCTGACCCACTCCCGATTGTTTGGTCCCCGCGTTTTGCGATGGACTCAGCGGGGCCGATTCGGCGCGATCAGATGCAATCGGACCGGATTGGGCCGTGACGGCCGAAGTCGGTGCCAGAGAGGAGTCCTTCGTGGCGGTTGTAGCTTCTGCTGCTTGGGGATCCGAGGCGGCGGTGGTGCTCCCGAACTGGATCTCGACTCCGTCGACGTCCGGGAGGTTGCAGCTGTCCAAGATCTTGACGTGGTCCATCGGGCTCACCAAATTGATCTCGGCGATATCCCCGACCTGGCGCGCCACTGTCGGTGATATGATCTCCGGCAGTCTTCCACGGGGTAGCCCACGGAAGTGATTTGTATGGAGGAAAGATCGCAAAGATCGGAAGCTAGATGGTTAGGGTGGACAGACGCAAGGATTTAGACAGGTTCGGACCGTCAATTCGACGTAATACCCTACGTCCTGTTTGGGGGTGTTGTATTGCATGGATTGTAGATTGGATTCTTCTCCTCCCAGGAGGGGGTCCCTGCCCGCCTTATATATCGGGGAGGCAGGGTTACAAGTCGGTTTGTAGCCGATCCTATCTCTAAGGATCCTTTCCTTCTTTACAAAAACTCCTATTCTAATTAGAACTTCTCCTTCCGGGTCCTTCCTTCATGCGCCGGCTTGTCCCACACGTCATCAGGTCCAGAACGGTGGGCCAGGCCACCCCCTATCGAGGGGGGTTGCCAGGCCTGCTTGTGAGGTACCCGGGGACCATATTCCCCACAGGTTATTTCAGAGAAACACCCTATTTAAAATTAGCACAAGTTATATTTGTATTTGAAAAGCGGACGTAGACTTAGTCAAATTTTATTTATAATTGTTTGTGTATCAATTATACAAATTCAACATTTAATTCCAAAAATAAAGGTACATGAACATCTAATCGAATAGCTTTATTATTCGCGTTCAACTAATCAAATAATTATTGAGAAGCAATGATAGTAGTATTAATCATATTAGCTTTACTCATAAAACCGAGGTATAACCTATTTAACTTTTATTTAGGAAACCAAATGAAATATATATTAGTCAAATTAACATTTAATTTAGAAAGACCCAGGTGTAGCTCTAATTGAATTTTATTTAGAAATACAGTGAGATAATATTAGTCAAATTAACTTTAGTTACGAAAACCGACACGTAAAGCCTAGGTCGATTTTATTTACAGAAATACATTGCAAGTAGACATTAATCAAATTAATTTGGAAATAATTTATAAAAGCATAAGTTGGGGTAAACATCACTACTAGCATGTACTTTATGTTAAACGAACCCAATGCAACTTGAACGGATTAAAACGGAGCTAAAACGTGAAATCTAGGGCTAAATCAAAGCTGCAGGGACCCAGTCGCGATTAACTATAGCCAACAGGGGCTAGCAGAGAAGTTTCACAAGACTCAGTGAATAGTCACCGAGAATATGCAAAACTTTGGGGTTAGATCTGCAAAAGTGCAAATCTTGGCTGGGTTGAAAGGATCTAAAGATTACAGGGGGTTTTGTGTGATTAGCGCCAGACACAAAAGAATCTGCAGAAATTACAAATTTCTCTGGGGGCCAAACTGCAAAAGCTTCGAGGTCTTCTTCCCCAATGGCCGACGCCGACACTGGGCTCCAAATCCCCGATGCTCCGACGGTCTAGGGGCTGTGGCGAGGTTGGGAACGGAGGGGGATGTTGAGGGGATCGCGTGGAGGTGCTCAGCACCGGCAGAGATCGATGAGGCAGCCGGAATCGCGGCGGCGGGCGGCGGCAGGGGACGACGGCGGCAGCTCGGGCCCTATAGGGTGGCGGCACTCTGGTGGGGTCTGGTCGACGAGGAGGGGCACCAGGTGTGCGGCTCGGCGACGTGGTTCTTGTGGTGCCGTCGGCTCGCCCGACGGTCGAGGGAGGCGGCGGGAAATCGGAGCGACGGCCGGTGGACGGCGGCTGGTTCGGGCGACTCACGGCGGCCCGGCGACGGGTTTGAGATGACGACCGGCAGCAGAGCTTCGGGTCGGCTCGAGGAGGCTCCGAGCGGGGTTGGCTCGGCCCCGCGATCTCGATGCGCGACGGAACGGAGCGGCGAAGACAGCGGTAGCGCTCTGCTCGGCCGGCGCGTGCGGCGGCGGCGCTGCGCGAGGCGTCGCTAGTGTTGGACAGGGCGGCGGCGCAGCAGGACGCGCCAAACCCTAGGGCGGCAGCTCTTATAGGCACGGCGCGCGAGGAAGGCCGGCGGCGGCCTGCCAGGGGGAGGCGGCGGTGGCGATGGGCCTTCGCGGGCCGGGGTGGCTGAAGCGGGTCGGGTCGGGTCTGCCGGATCCGACCGGATCCGTTAAGGTTAGGGTTTTGTTTTCAATTTCTGGAAAATATTTCTAGTGCAAAAACAAATCTAGAGAATTTCTGAAAATGTTTTTAAAGCACTAAAAATACCAGAAAGTCCCAAAAACTCTAGAAAAAAACCGAGGGGTAGATTGGGACACGAGGAACCCAAATAAAATATCTAGAGCTCGTGAAAAGAGTTTTAGAGCCTTCTAATAAATAGAAAGAGCTCTAGTAAAAGGAGAATTAAATTCCAGAAAAGTCCAGAATATTCTCAGAAGAACCTAAACGTCGCATAAACACATTTTAAAAGTTTTGCACTCATGAAACACCAATATGCATCGGCATGAATGCAACTCACATAACAAACTTATTTAATTTCAAAAGAACAATCAATTGATTTTCTTACACTAGATTTCCTGTAAAACAAATAAACGCTGGAAAAGTTTTAAAATTATGAGAAATCGTTGTTTAATTTTTTGTTTTAATCACATCATGAAATCCAACAATTTTAGGGTGTGACACTATGCTGCCGTGTTCCTCACGAAGTTCTTTCCGCTGGGCAAAACTAATGCTCTGTGTGGAGTTTCCAGCATGCAACATCGTAATCTATTCCCGAGGTGTGGGAAAGGCTCCAGGAGTACGTCCTGGCCTGTCCTCACAACGGGATGGATAACTGGCTTCTCTTATAGAATTTCTATAACGGGTTGACTGCGACATCCCGAGGCCATGTTGATGCTGCTGCTGGAGGTGCTTTCTTCTCATTGACCCCTGAAGCTTCTACAACTTTAATTTAGAAGATGGTAACCAATCAAGGGTGGAGCGATGAACGACTCCAATCCCGTCAGAAAAGTACACACACCATCAAGGAAGCGGATGTGCTTACTGAGAAGCTAGACCTCCTCATGAAGAAGGTGGATGATATCACTCAAGAAAGAGCTGCCATGGCCACCACGGCACAACCCATGGACTCTCACATGACTTGTGAAGTTTGTGGCAATACTGGACACTCAGGAAATTATTTTCCTGCGACCCAGGAAGACGTGATGTTCATGAACGGCAACAACAACTTCCGTCCACAAGGAGGCCAAGGTTGGAATTCATAGCACCCTTATCATGGAGGAAGCGACAAGAACTCTTTCGCCCCTAGCCAGCCGTCCTTCAAGGATCTCGTTCTCGGACAAGCCAAAATTAACGAAGGATTCAACAAGAAGCTAGCCGCTAAAGAGAAATCCTTGGAAGGTCTTAATGTCAAGCTTGCTGGTCTATCTTCTACTCTAAAGAGCTAGTTGAGCTTCAACAAGATGTTGGAGACTCAGCTATCCCAACTGGCGGCTGCCATGCCACCAGCTGAAAATGGGAAGATTCTGGGGCAACCTGAGGCTTCTCATAATGTGTGTGCCGTAATCGCGAGATGGGACTACGCATTTCCTCCCACTCACACAAGAAGGCATGTACATCAGCTGTGGGATAAGTCAGTGGTCACACATGGAAGAGACCCAGGCTATCTGGTAATCAAATGCTCAATCTACGATTGCCATTTCAACGAAGCACTGTGTGACCTTGGGGCTAGCGTGAATATCATGCCCAAGGCCATATTCGAAAGGTTAAACTATCCTGCTTTCTCTCCAACCATGGTGATGCTTCAACTAGCCGATTCAACAATCCGGTATCCAGAAGGCATAGTGCATAATCTCCTGGTTAATGTCAGGAATCGCTACGTCTTCGTGGACTTCGTAGTGTTGGATATGGAAGGTGATAGGGAGATGCCGCTCATCCTCAGGTGACCCTTCCTATATGATGCCAAAGCAAGGATCGATGTTGGGGCCGGGGTAATCCGTTTCCGCATCGGGAGAAAGAACACGACATTCAAGTTCCAACATCAAGAAGAACAATGCTACCTCATTAACTCGGATGACGAATGGATTGGGAAGTGGGTAAAACCACAGCCCCCGTCTACAAGACCAAAGACCACACCTAGCAAGAAAAAGAAGAACAAAGAGGTGTGGAACAAGAAAGATCGATCAACCTCATCCACTTCTCTAGAATGGGGTGACGAATGGAACTAAACGCCGGAGGAGAGTCCCGCTTGTCGGACTTTAAAAGGGTAAGCCCTTCGCCGGAAGGTAAATTTGGTAGTTATCTCATGTTTCCCTTTTCAAAATTTGGATTTTCAATCATTTAATTTTTCCCTTTGCATATTTCATTTTTTCCAAACCATCATTTGCATGCTAGGATTTCCTAGCCATTTTCCCTTTTTTTGAATCTCTAAAAATGATTTCTAGATTTGAATCTCTTTGAAACAAATTCTTTGAGCAAATTTCTGGAGCAACCTTGGTCTATGCATCGCTGGCATGACATCATGTAGTCGTTGGTGGATGACTTGGCAAAAGGTGGGACCGGTGGGCCCGATCGGTGGGTCGGCTGAACCCGACCATTGGTCGGTGGGGCCCAGCCTGCTTCCAACGGCTACTAGCCATTGGAGCTTGGCTCCCTCATGGCGCACTGGCACATTGCTTTATAAATAGAGGCCGAGAGGGGGTGTGTTTCATCCATACACACTTCTACTCTTTCATCCCCTCTCCACTCTTTGCTCTCGGGTTTTTCGTTGGAGTTTTGATCAAGATCAAGTGCAAGAAGTCCTTTTCTTCCTGTCCCCTTGCTGCAAGAAAGTGTTTTGGTACTCTCAAGTGTTGGCAAGCATGAAAGGCGTAGGCCAGAAGGCTGCCGGATTCATTAGGAAGATGGGGGGATCAAGCTCATCCCGTTCACGGGGTAGCGCCAGTTCCTCTCATCGTTCCGAGCCGATTACGGAGCCCACGGACCATGGAGTATGAAGTTGAGCAAGAAGAGCAAGCCGAAGAGCAAGTTCCAGGGGTGTATCCCATCGATGCACCCTTCCTAGACTTGCAAAATGATCGCGAGAGACAAGCCTACGCTCTCCTCAAGGACCGAGACTTCGCCCACACTAGGGACCTCGACTCGGACCTTCTGGAAAGCATAGGTATGGATTCCGAGTTTATCACCATATGACATGCTATTGGATGGGAAGGTTTTGCACCAGTTTTTGAACTTGGCTCTAGGCCTCTTACCATCCAATTTCTTTGCACTCTTTGAGAGGTCGCTACGGTATCACGTTTCAGTTTTTCAGAACGGTATACCATCTTACTTGGAAATCTTTGAAAAGCGTCCTCGGTTTCAGCTCTCGTTGTTCTCATGAGATTGAGAAGTTTTGCCGTGATTTTTCTCGATGTGGTTTTTGGGAGGAGATCTCTGGTTTGGTCGCCATTGGCAAGCTTACACTTAGGTGTAATGACATTCAGAATCTGACTCTTCGCTTGATGCACAAGTGGATCGTTGTCACTCTCTTCCCAAGAGAGGACGTTCGACCCCATGTGCAACGATGTGCTCATGATCTTATATGCCATGGTGAACAAAATCAAGATCGCTCCCGTTGTCGCTTTGGTTAGACAGTGGTTGGAGAATTTTCGGATGATGGGTCCCAATGAGTGTACTTCCTTGATCACACGGATCATCGTGGGAAGCAGAGTTACCACATGGGGTGATACCCCCTACATTGCTACACCCTGCTCCCCCATTGATGAGAAGTACTTGATCCAAGGGCATACACTCAGGAAAGGCCCGATTGACTCCTTGGTTTCTTTTACCCTGGCTATACGAATGAGATTTCGTTACCTAACCCGGAGTTTCGTTTGTATAATTGCCAGTCTCTGACCATGCCTCTTGTACCACAAGAGGAAGCTCATAGGCATAGTGTTTCTAGCAGGTCTACCAGGAGCGCGACGAGGAGAGCCGCCGCACAGCTGCCGACTGTTGGTATTTCTTATGACCTACACATAAATCCGCAAGCATACGAATACCGATGTAGCTTTCACCCGGGAGTATTCCAGGGATCGATTTCCACGGGGAACGAGAAGTGTACTAATCCTTTAATTAATTCATCCGAAAGGGTAATATGGGGGATATGGATGACAAAAGAAAGAAAAGAAGAGATAAAAAGGCTGAGGGTAGAGAGGGTACTTGTGTAGCAATACTGGATATTTTGATAAATCAAGCAAGTCAGACTTGTTCAAAAGAGTTCACTTCGGGCGCTTGAGACACCACCACTCACAGAAAGGGACGAGAAGGGGAGTGGTACCGCCTACCCCTAAGTCCTACAGACCAGAACTAACGTGGTGGATTACGTCGGCCGGACAGGGCTGTCACCACCTGCCGGCTACCACAACTATTCCGTTGAACTGGGTGCAAACCAAGGTAACGACTAGTCTAGGCACCACGCCTATACTAATAATTACTACTTCACTTGAATTCAGAGCAAAGCACCCACTACTAAGTAGTGAACGAGGAACCAGAGAACAAGCTAGCAAGACTGAATGCTTAATAAATCAGAAGGAAGCCAGAGTTACCAGACAAGACCCGGATGTTACTCGAAGTTGAGCCGCATCCGCCGAGGTACAAAGTGGAAGAGAAGCCGACAGCTCCAGCTTCTCTCCCGGACTCTCACCTCACCTCTCTCCCTATTTTCTAAGTATGGAAGTGGTAGCACTTCTCCTCTATTTTGTTGTGTGTTGAGTGGGGGTGAAGGGCGCCTTTTATAGCCTCCCAAGCATGGAAGCCAGCGTAGATGTTAAGCCACATGCTTGCTTAGCTTCCACGCGAAAGGTGAGGCGTAACGGCCACAAAAGTAGGCCGGCCGGCCTGATCTAGGCCGTTCGGCCTGGGTCTGTCGCCATCTGGCACCGTCTTTCTTGTGGACGCTCCTGATGATGTCCTGATGACGGTTGTGGTGGCGTTCACCTCAAGCTTGACAGTTGGGGGCCGGCCGGCCTAGGGAAGGCCGTTCGGCCTGGCACTGGCCCCTCTCGGCCCTCTGTTGCACCGACTCGCTCACCAACGGTTGCATGTTGTCCCTTGAGGCGGTTTTGGTTGCGTTGAGTTGAAGTTGTCC
Source organism: Urochloa ruziziensis (assembly GCA_015476505.1). Taxonomy (NCBI): domain Eukaryota; kingdom Viridiplantae; phylum Streptophyta; class Magnoliopsida; order Poales; family Poaceae; genus Urochloa; species Urochloa ruziziensis. The sequence continues at coordinate 22,277,122 of CM027122.1, read as the reverse complement.
GAGAATCCTAGGTAGGTGGACCTTCCAATCCATGGCCTAGGCCTTTCGGTCTTAACTTCATTTATTCTTGTCAATTCTTGCTTGGGGGTCCATTGGTGACTCCCTAGGGTCCTTGTGCAAAGTTTGGAGCATTTTGGGGACCATTGTAGGCCGGCCGGCCTTGTCCAGGCCGATCGGCCTAAGTCAGGCCGACCGGCCTGGCAGGGTTCTGCTGGTGATCTTCCCGCACGCGTAACTTTCTCGTCCTGACTCCAAATTGGGTCATCCAAATGTCCATTTTGATCATTTCGACGAGGCCTTCGCAATGGTGCATTCCAATGGTGCCACTTTTATATGTATTTTCCTTGTTTTTATCATTGTATCCAGATGTGGCCTCCTGAAATCAACAATTCACCAAAGCTAGTGGAAATAGTTAGAATTAAACCCCTATGTGTAGTTTGGTGTTTGTTTCATGCCAGGGTTGATGGCCAATAATGGCATATAATGGCCGTCAACACACCCCCACACTTAGACCCTTGCTCGTCCTCGAGTGAGGAGTAGGGACTAAGATGAGACATGATATCCAAGGAAATGGAACAAGCATACGAAATATTCCAAGCCATACCTTGTACTTGTGAATTTTGTAGTGTCTATCATGCCATCTTGAGTAGTTGAGGAATGGAACGGTCGTGAATCAAATCACTTTAACTCCATGTGTGAAGTAGCTTGGGATTTTTTTCAATAAGTTTTCAAAAACAAACCTTGCATTGCTCCTCATTTGATTCTCTCAGATCTCTCAATGTGTATAAATCCTCACCAAGGCATCAACCTGCCTTTCTTCATCCTACTTCTAATGATGGCTATATGTGGAGCTCAAGGTAGGGTATGAAGATGAGGCATACTTGCATCACATGTATTGCAAAGTCAAAGAGTGGATCCAAGAAGAAATCAAATCATATAATCAGATCAAGATGTGCACATGTATGGGTATGATGGATGGTGGATGGAATAAACAACTCCTTCGTGTGTGGTCTCTCTCCTTTAAAAAATCTTTTGAGAACATGACTATCAGATTTTTTTTCTTTCTTGGATCTTCATGTGTCCAATTTTTTTTTCGATAGCCATGTCTCTTTTGAAACAATAACTGAGGAGTGAGACTTACACGTACATGATGGAGCATTTATTTTGCGGAATGGATGGATGAATGATACAATGCCAACTTCCAGTGTAGAAGTATAGCAGGGGGATATGTGGTGTGTACGTGATCTTGATCATGAAAGCATGAAAAGAATTCTTACAAGGGTCACAACAATTTGACAAAGCTCAATGCAAAGACAAGTAGCATATGTGTATATGGTTTTATTTTCTCATGATATTCATCATATGGCTTTGGTAGGACTTTGGCATATCAAAGAGGAGCTTTGCAAAGAGGTTTTCAAATTTTCAAATAAATTTCCCAAGCACTTAAACATGAGAGTGAAGATCATATCATCAAACCATATCTCAAACGTCAACTACTTAGATGAACACGGTTCCCTAAAAAAATATTTATTCACAAGTGACAAGATGAAGCGAGGAATAAAACATATGCAAGCCAATCATTGGGAATATGTAGAGCAGGCTTAACCACATTGGTTCATTGAGCTTGATTTTGAAGATAAGGATTGAAACTCATTCAAACTCATGAATCAGGGAGTTGAGAGGTAAAGTGCACATACCATCGCTCTTTGAAGAGGGTAGGGATCAAGACAACCCGGTAGTGTGTTGTGCACCCATGGAGGTGACCAACCCATTACGGCGCTCTCACCTTTGTCTTGTCATGTTGGCGTAGGCGATGTATGTGACACATTTGTGGGAGGTCTCAAGTATGTATGACGATGATGAGCTTGAGAGGCCTCCCCCACACTTGTTCTTGTGCTGGTACTGTTATTCAAAACCAAAAAGTGGAAACAAAAAGAGGGGCTCTACTAGTTCAAGAACCAGGGAGCCTTATTCAAGTTTTAAATTATTATTATTTTTTAAAAAAATCTGGTTGGGAAACCAGTTAGTTGATCTCCAAGAACTCGATGACATCTAAGTCTTCGAGCTTGGGTTGTTGAGGTTCCAGAAAGATTTTCAAACGTTGGCCATTAACCTTAAAGATGTTCCCGCTGTTATCTTGAAGTGGGACGGCTCCATGAGAAGATGCATTGATGACATTATAGGGGCCGTCCCACTTACTTCTAAGTTTACCCCTACCAAAAAGTTTAACACGGGAGTTAAAAGAGGAGTACCTTATCTCCTAGTTTAAATTCCTTGATCTTGATGCGCATATCATGCCACCGCTTGGTTCTTTCCTTGTAAATTTTTGAGCTATGATAAGCGTTCTCCCTCCATTCTTCTAGTTCAGCGAGTTGGATTTTTCTTTTAATTCCTGCTCCTGGGAGATCCATATTCCATCTCTTAATTGCCCAATGAGCCTTAAATTCCAACTCAACTGGCAAGTGGCATGTTTTCCCATACACCAATTGGTAGGGGGTCATCCCAATTGGTGTCTTATAGGCCGTCCGATATGCCCATAGAGCTTCAGGTAACTTGTCCTTCCATGCCGTACCCATCTCATTAACGGTCTTTTGTAAGATGTTCTTGATTTGCTTAGTGGAAGTCTCTGCTTGGCCACTTGTTTGAGGGTGATATGGGGTGGCTATCCGATGGTTGACTCCCAAACTGGCAAGGTATTTCCGAAAAATTTTATCAATGAAATGTGATCCTCCATCACTGATCACAACCCTTGGAGTGCCGAAACGGGGGAAGATAATCTCATGGAACATTCGTCTGGCGCTCTTAGAGTCAGCTGCTCGGCATGGCATAGCTTCAACCCACTTGGACACGTAATCCACTGCCACCAATATGTATTCATAATCTCCAGATCTAGGGAATGGACCCATAAAGTCTATCCCCCATACGTCGAATTTTTCCACATGGAGGTTGTTGGTGAGTGGCATAGCGTCCCTTGCATTGATATTTCCATGTGTGGCACCTTGCACATCTCCTGACGAACTCTCGTGCATCCTCATGCATGGTTGGCCAGAAGAACCCACTTTGCCACACCATAGCATGTGTCCGGAAAGATCCATAATGTCCTCCGTATGGTGATGCATGGCAGCGTTCTAAAATTTTGTAGGCTTCGCATGCCGGCACACATCGCCTTAAGAGTCCATCAGAACACACTCGGAATAGGTACGGGTCATCCCATAGGTGGATCCGGCTATCATATGCGAGCTTCTTCCTATTTTCTCCCGGAGGAACATATCCAGAAACAATAAAGTTCACTATGTTGGCGTACCAGGGGTCTGAAGTGGTTACCTTGAGGAGGGTGTCATCTCGTAGGTAGTCATTGATGGGCATTGACTCTCCTTGAACATGTAGCCGCGATAAGTGGTCAGCTACCAAATTTTCTACTCCTTTCTTGTCCCGAATCTCAAGATCAAATTCTTGGAGTAGAAGTATCCAACGAGTAAGCCTTGGTTTTGCATCCTTCTTGGTGAGAAGATATTTGAGGGCAGCATGGTCTGTGTAGACGATGACTTTTGCCCCTACCAAGTAGGATCGAAACTTATCGATGGCGAATACCACTGCCAGAAGTTCCTTTTCCGTAGTTGCATAGTTCAGCTGGGCACCTGTCAAAGTTTTACTAGCATAGCAAATAGCATGGTGCAACTTATTCTTGGTTTGCCCCAGGACCGCACCTACGGCAAAGTCACTCGCATCGCACATGATCTCGAATGGGAGAGCCCAATCCGGAGGTTGTATGATGGGCGCTGATATAAGGGCTCTCTTGAGAATGTGGAAGGCAGCATAGCACTCTTCATCAAAGACGAAGGGAGCTTCCTTGGCAAGGAGGTTGGTTAAAGGCCGGCCTATTTGAGAGAAATTCTTGATAAATCGGCGGTAAAACCCAGCGTGCCCAAGGAAGTTGCGAACTCCTTTAATATTTATGGGGGGTGGAAGCTTCTCAATTACTTCCACCTTAGCTCTGTCCATCTCTATCCCGCGCTCAGAAATGCGGTGCCCAAAACAATTCCTTCCCTCACCATGAAGTGACATTTCTCCCAATTTAAGACTAGGTGCTTTTCCTTGCATCTCCATAAGACCTTATCAAGATTTTCTAAACAGTCGGCAAAGGTCTTTCCATAAACGGAGAAGTCATCCATGAAAACCTCCATGATTTCCTCAATCATGTCAAAGAAGATGGACATCATGCACCGCTGGAAGGATGCGGGGGTATTACATAGCCCAAAGGACATTCGTCTATAGGCGAATGTTCCATAGGGGCAAGTAAATGTCGTTTTACTCTGGTCGTCTGGGTGGATAGGAATTTGGTGATACCCAGAGTAACCATCAAGGAAACAGAAGAAGGAATGCTTCGCGAGTCGCTCTAACATTTCATCAATGAAGGGCAGAGGGAAGTGATCTTTCTTGGTGGCTGTTGACGGCCATTATAACTTCATAGTGACCGTCAACATTTCGGTAAAATGAGGATGATCATACCATATTCCATACATAAAAGTATTTTTACTGACAAATTCCACAAGTTTTGGATGAGTTGTGCTTGCAGGATGAACCATGAGAAACAAGGGCCAAACCTGGCACAGGGCCAGGCCGGCCGGCCTAGGCCAGGCCGACCGGCCACCCCTGGCCAGGTCTGGCCACGTCATTGATCCACAAGCCATGCCAAGTGCCCAGGATGATCAAGCACCGTGCAAACAATGTCGGTTTGATCCAAGGACCCGGAAGGCCTAGAGGTGAAAGCACATGGATTGAAGGGCACACATCCTAGGATTCTCGGACAAGCTTCAACTAAACGCAACTGTTACCGACCTTGGGAGAGCATCAGGACCGTTCCTGCAGAGGACGGTGCCAAGTGGCACCAGGGCCAGGCCGGCCGGCCTAGCCCAGGCCGGCCGGCCTCCCTCTGTGGCCGCTACGTTTCCTCCTTCGCGTGAAGCCTAAGCAGAGCCTTGGCGTGCTAATGACGCTGACATCCACCCCCTGGAAGCTATAAAAGGAAGCTCATTCACCTTGGGAAGACACACACCACATATCTCAAGTCTTTACTTGAAGGGAGCTCTAGTATCTTTTTCATTTCTTAGATTAGGATTAGAGTTGGGAGTAGAGTCGAGTCGAGATTAGCTCGGATCTTCGGAGTCTTCGGAGTTCTGGTAAATCTCTTGTATCCTTTCCTTCTTTTGAAAAGGTTATTTATACAATTACTTTCTTATTTCAGAGCTTAAGTTATCTTTTATATTTCTCTCTTGCTCTTCTTGAAGAGTAAAGATCTTGCTCTCTTTAGAGCAAAGTCCTTTTCCCCTTTAGTTTTAGTGTAGAGTTTAGTTTAGCTCTACCGGGTTTTATCTCGCGGGTTTGCTCGCCTTGACCGGGCCGTAAGACGCCTTAGGGAAGACGGGGATTTCTCTTGACAGGCCTCAAGAGAAATGTTAATCATCGAGTGCAGACGTGGTGTCTGGCTTGTTGATTAACTAGGAAGTGTGTTGCACTCCACGGAATTGCAGTGGTAGGCGGCAGGTGGTGACAGCCCTGTTCGTCCTTCGTAGTCCACCACGTTCGGGTGTATTCATAACAGTAGTGCTGAGCCCGGAGAACCCCCTCTCTCACCCCGTTCTGAGGTTCTCCCGTTCTAGCCGTCGAAGCGAGCTCTGTTCCCGGTATCTAAGTTAGGGTCTAGGCTAAGGCTAGAGTGCCTTTTGCTCTGAGTTAGAAAGAGTCTAGGTCCGGTTTCTCCCAACGTCTTTCCTTTTCTTTAGAAATAGGTGCTCCGTGTGTCGCTAGTCTTTCAGACCTTCTATCCGGTCATTAACTTGACCATTATCCACCCAAACCTAGAGTTTGTGCCCCTGGGTTTGTGGCTTGATAATTCTGGCAAGATATATCATTTCATTCTTCAATACACTTTAACCATCTGCTTCCCTGCGGAAATATAAATACGATACCCTGGGGTTACACCCACGGTGAAGTGCTACAACGAGATATATTCTGTGCACTTGCAGAATTAATTTTGCATACAACGACATATATCTACGCGCTCTTGAGCATTGCTAAAACGTGACGCTAAGAGTGCCAACAGTGGCTTTATTGAGTCTGCGGTAATCAATGCACATACGCCACCCAGTGGGGGTACGCTGAGGGATCAGCTCATTCTAATCATTGCGTACCACTGTCATCCCCCCTTTCTTCGGAACTACTTGAACGGGGCTAACCCATTCACTATTGGGCACAGGGTAGATAATTCTGGCATGGAGAAGTTTTAGCACTTCTTTCTTTACCACCTCTCTCATCGCATTATTGAGTCGCGGTTGAGGCTCTCTCGATGGTGTTGATCCAGGATCGATTGGGATGCGATGAGTGCAGAGGGTCGGACTTATGCCTTGCAAGTCCTGGAGGGAATATCCTAGGACTGTTCGATGTTTCTCCAGAACAGAAATAAGTGATGTTGTTTCAATGTCCGTGAGCTTATCACTTATAATGACCGGGGTGTCTCGATTTCCATGGAGGAAGGCATATTTTAAACCAGAAGGAAGTGGTTTAAGCTCGATTGGGGACGATTGAGGTTTTTCGGATATGTCGAGCTTAACAGGGGGTTGAGTTTCCTCACCCTCCGAGAAATGGGTTTCTTCTTCCTCAAAGCTTGGTTGAGCCATGTCAGTTAGTGCAATAGACATGGCTTCCTCCAATGGATCGGGCTCGATCTCAGGTTCCACTTGAGTGTTAAGAGATCGAGAAAAAGAGGTTGGGACATACTGTCGACCGACCTTGAGTTCTACTAGATCTCCTACTGGTAGATTCTTTAAGATCTTCTCAATCGGCCTTCCTATGATGATTTGTTTCTCTAGATCTTTTGGAAGGTCGAAGATATGGAAATCTAGATAGAGCTTCGGCTTGTCTATCTTGATTGGCACCACACGAAGGATACCTAGGCAATCTAGGATGTCCTTTGATTGGAGTTTCAGGCACTTTTGTGATGAAGATAGACAAAGCTAGGAAAGCTAGGATCGAACTAATGATTGTGAGATGATATTGATCCCTAAGCTTGGGTCATACCCAATGTCGCCTTTTATTCCCATTACTTCACAGTACATCCTTCTAATTTTTGTGGGCATTTTAACGACTTCGGGTGAGGCCTCTGCCTCAACTAACCATTCTCGACTCATGACAGCAGAAAGGTTTCCAATGAGCTCCTCCCGAGAGTGCTGGTCAATGTAGTCGGTGGCTTGGACCTTAGTATTTGTGTGCCTTTCAACCACGGGAAGTTTCGTGCTGTCCCCGTACTCCAGGAATAGCTCATCATGGAAATCGTAGGGGAAGGCACAACGAGAGTCATGTAGGTCCAGATCATATGCTGGAGTTGGTTCAGGGAGAGTATCGGAGAGATGTGCTACGACTGGTGTGGATTCTTGTGATGCTTTCACATCTTCCGATGCAGATGTCTCTTCTATGGCCTCCTCAGGAATTTCTTCCGGGAATTCATCATAGATCCCAGTGTAAGGGGTGTTCTCTAGAATTTTGTGTAGAATGGCCCTCCCCTCACTGGGTGTCAAACGAGTGAAGGATCCTCTCGAGGACGAATCTAGGAATTTGGCTGATTCAATTTCGAGACCTCTTCTAAAATGTATTAGAAGGATGGGTTCAGGGATCCCTAGATCAGGTCCCGTGGACATAAGATAGGTAAATCGAGCCCAAGCGGCCCCTAGTGATTCTCCTTCCCTTTGTTTGAAAGTGAGGGCCTCGATTCGAAGGTCAGCGACTTGAGATTCAGGGAAGAAGGTTAAGCAAAATTTATCTCGTAGTGTCTCCCAACTTCCCTTCACTCTCCCACGATAGCGATCACACCATATCTTCGCTCGACCCGTCAAAGAGAAGGGAAACACCTTCCATTTCAGAGTTTGTTGGGCCATCCCCGTAATCACGAGACATGAGCAAATTTGCTCAAATTCCCGTATGTGAACATAAGGATTCTCCCCTTCAGCTCCAGAAAATGGATTCTCTCTGATCTTGGCTATGAATTTTGTGTGTATTCCGTAGCCAGAGCTTTTTATGGGGTGAGACGAAGGTGGTGGCTCCAGATCTTCAGCTTTTGGAGCTGAGAATTGATATAAGGTAGGAGTGGAATTCATGATGGTAGGTGGATGGTATGTGGACGAACTAGGTTCGGGATAAGAACAGCTACCGTCCCCGGCAACGGCGCCAGAAAGCTTGTTGGTATTTCTTATGACCTACAGATAAATCCGCAAGCGTACGGATACCGATGTAGCTTTCACCCGGGAGTATTCCAGGGATCGATTTCCACGGGGAACGAGAAGTGTACTAATCCTTTAATTAATTCGTTCGAAAGGGTAATATGGGAGATATGGATGACAACAAAAAGAAAAGAAGAGATAAAAAGGCTGTGGGTAGATAGGGTACTTGTGTAGCAATACTGGATATTTCGATAAATCAAGCAAGTCAGACTTGTTCAAGAGAGTTCACTTCGAGCGCCTGAGACACCACCACTCACAGAAAGGGATGAGAAGGGGAGTGGTACCGCCTACCCCTAAGTCCTATAGACCAGAACTAACGTGGTGGATTACGTCGGCCGGACAGCGCTGTCACCACCTGCCGGCTACCACAACTATTCCGTTGAACTGGGTGCAAACCAAGGTAACGACTAGTCTAGGCACCATGCCTATACTAATAATTACTACTTCACTTGAATTCAGAGCAAAGCACCCACTACTAAGTAGTGAACGAGGAACCAGAGAACAAGCTAGCAAGACTGAATGCTTAATAAATCAGAAGGAAGCCAGAGTTACCAGACAAGACCCGGATGTTACTCGAAGTTGAGCCGCATCCACCGAAGTACAAAGTGGAAGAGAAGCCGACTGCTCCGGCTTTTCTCCCGAACTCTCACCTCACCTCTCTCTCTATTTTCTAAGTATGGAAGTGGTAGCACTTCTCCTCTATTTTGTTGTGTGTTGAGTGGGGGTGAAGGGCGCCTATTATAGCCTCCCAAGCATGGAAGCCAGCGTAGATGTTAAGCCACATGCTTGCTTAGCTTCCACGCGAAAGGGGAGGCGTAACGGCCACAAAAGTAGGCCGGCCGGCCTGATCTAGGCCGTTCGGCCTGGGTCTGTCGCCATCTGGCACCGTCTTTCTTGTGGACGCTCCTGATGATGTCCTGATGACGGTTGTGGTGGCGTTCACCTCAAGCTTGACCGTTGCACCGACTCGCTCACCAACGGTTGCATGTTGTCCCTTGAGGCGGTTTTGGTTGCGTTGAGTTGAAGTTGTCCGAGAATCCTAGGTAGATGGACCTTCCAATCCATGGCCTAGGCCTTTCGGTCTTAACTTCATTTATTCTTGTCAATTCTTGCTTGGGGGTCCATTGGTGACTCCCTAGGGTCCTTGTGCAAAGTTTGGAGCATTTTGGGGACCATTGTAGGCCGGCCGGCCTTGTCCAGGCCGATCGGCCTAAGTCAGGCCGACCGGCCTGGCAGGGTTCTGCCGGTGATCTTCCCGGACGCGTAACTTTCTCGTCCGGACTCCGAATTGGGTCATCCAAATGTCCATTTCGATCATTTCGACGAGGCCTTCGCAATGGTGCATTCCAATGGTGCCACTTTTATATGTATTTTGCATGTTTTTATCATTGTATCCAGATGTGGCCTCCTGAAATCAACAATTCACCAAAGCTAGTGGAAATAGTTACAATTAAACCCCTATGTCTAGTTTGGTGTTTGTTTCATGCCAGGGTTGACGGCCAATAATGGCATATAATGGCCATCAACACCGACACCGACACCTCAGCCTCAGCTTCCACCACATGCCCCGTTCACTGGACCATCTACGGGGTACGGAGGCTATGTCACGCCCGACTACATGCCCGGAATAGCACCTGGGTATGTGTCTGGATGGGACCAGCTACCTCACCCGCACGAGGCCGGGTGAGGACCCGGTGTGTCCGAGGACCGGTGGATGGTCGCTTCCTGGTGTGATGAGTGATTGACAACGTGGTGTGGATTGACGTTTCCCTTGGCTCAAGTATTGCAGGTGTAGAATGCGGCTTGGTTGCATTGGTGCAGGTGAAGAACAGGCGCGAAAGGTCTTAGCCATGGCGGCCTCCGAGGAGCGGAGAGACAAGTAGGCTTGGTTCGAGGGACCCGGTGGCCGGTGGATCAAGTGCAGTTCACATGCTGGCAAGAACGAGCAAGGGGACGTGGTTCCGGTGCGAGGTAGCGGCTCACAACCGAAGCTCGTACGCAGACGAGAAGCCGGCGCAAGGTAGCGGCTAACAACCGAAGTTTGCGCGCGGGGTTTGGTGATTTGGCCACAAAATCATCGGTGGACGGTTTCCCTTGGTTTGGGCCTTAAAACCAAGGACCGAGGACTCGACGAGGCGAGTTTGGGCAGCTGGGCTGAGGTGACCAGCCAGGGGCGGTTTAACCGCCTCCCCTTGGGCCGGCCCAAAACTTGGCGTTGAGGAGCTTCGATCCGGAGGACACGCGGCGTGACTGCAAGGCTTGCGTCGGAGGGAAGCTAGCTTGCAGTGGAAGGTGTCCCAGCCGGAAAAATCTTCGCGAAAAATGTCAAATTTGCCCCTGAGGGATATGTATCACTTAGGGGTAGTTTAGTCTTTAGAGCAGCACCACTTGGACTATATAATAGACCCCCTAGGGGCTGGTGGCTGTCATCTTAGTAGTCTAGTTTTATTTCTCTTGCACTTGAACTATTTTCCTTTAGTTTTTTCTTTCTAGTTTTCCATAGGCTAGCCAAGTGCTTCACCGGAGAAATCTTTGAGAGGGTTGGATGAAGGGAGGATAGCTAGCCTCTTTGTAAAGAAGTTGACCTCGTGATGTATGGAAGATTTGGCTTTCTTGTATCCCTCTTTGTGTGATTTCGTTGTTCATCCCGTGGCTCTTTTTGGCCCCTTTGGGAGATTTTTGATTCCTTGTGTTTGAGGTCGTTTCCTTGCGTGTTTGTTTGGGGGATTCACACATGAGGTCGTGAACACTCTTTTCCTGGTGATTTGCCCCCTCAAAACGCAAAGAATCGCTTCGGATTTGGGGATTTTTGGATGAACTCGGGGTGGAAGTGTTCTTCACAAGATCTGAGATTCCGGGAGTTCTAGTGTGTTTGAGGCCGAGATTTTTGGGGAATATACTCCACTGAAGGTGTACATCATCTCCCCAAAGTTTCGTCTCAAGAGCTCAAGCCGTTTGGGAGATCGACTCACGAGTTGACTTTTTCCTGAGAGCTCCCAGATTGACCGCCCCCAGGAGGTTAAACCACCCCCCTAGGCGGTTAAACCGCCCCTAGGGAGGTTAAACCGCCCCTGGCTGGATAGAGAAGGTTTTGCCTCATTTCGGTCCGTTTTGTGTTCGTTTCGATCCATTCGAGTTCCGCTGCGTGTTTCTTGCTCCTAGGGTCAGTAGCTTGACAGTGGCTACGTGATCTTGGCAAGATCGCTTTCGAAGGCGTTGGAGTTGATTTGGGAGAATAGCCGGATTGGTTGGAAAGAATTTTTATCGGCTCCCATTCACTCCCCCCCTCTCTGGTCGCCGATTCGGTCCTTCAATTGGTATCAGAGCCGGTTACGGGTCTTTGCGACTCTAACCAGTCTAAGATCCAAAGATGGCGTACCAAGATCGGGGTTCCGGGCCTCCACACTTCGATGGGAAGAACTACCCGAACTGGGTTGCGCGTATGGGCGCTTTCTTGCGAGGCAAAGGAAAGTTGTTGTGGGATGTGACCAAAGATGAAAACTATGTCAATCCCACCAACTTAGATGCCCAGGATGCAAAGGATAAGTTTGAGGCGAATGCAAGAGCTGTCGACTACTTGTTTCGTGCTTTGTCGGCTGAGGAGTTTGAGAGAGTTTTGGGCGAGGACCTAGCTAGCCAGATCTGGCTAAAGCTCAAGGTAGCCCATGGTGGTGATAGTCATGTTAAGGCTAGGCTTTTCTCGGTTTATCGTAGAGAGTATGAGAACTTTGAGCAGTTGGATGGTGAGTCGGTCGATGCGATGTTTCAGTGCTTTACTGCCATAGTCAACAACATGAAAGCCAACATTGCCGCACTCCCATACACGGATCATGACAGAGCTTTGAAGCTCTTGCTTTCCTTGATCGGTCCATGTGGGGTGCCAAGGTTGAGGCGATCATGGAGTCAGCTAACTATGAAACCTTGAGAGTTGATGAGCTTTTCTCGAAGTTGAAATCTTCAGAGGTTGATAGACGGTTTCTTGCCAAGGCTAAGAGTCCGACTGATCCCCATAGTCTGGCTCTAGTCGGTGGCTCTGGTTATGGACAGGCTAACACTTCCAGACACTTTGCTTTGTCTTCTCTTGTGTCTCTTCCAGATGAAGAATATGAGGTGCTGAGCGAGGAGGATCTCGCGTTGCTCACGAGGAGGTTCGAGCGGATGTACCAGAACCGCAAGGGTTCGAGGCGTGCCGGGAGTACGTGCTACAGATGTGGGAAGATGGGCCACTTCATCGCCGAGTGCCCCGAGGAAATCAAGAAACACAAGCACCGCCCGCGAGATGAGCACAAGCACCGCTCCAAGGACAAGCACCACTCCAAGCACAAGAACAAGGAGGAGAACACCGACACCTCGTCAAGCTCAAGCAGCGAGGAAGAAGACCGCGACCACCGCAAGGAGAAGAAGCACAAGAACCGCAACTTCAACGGTGTCACACCCGATTTTATACAAAAACCGAATGCGGCCATATGTGTGCCCAGGAAGTCCACAACCACATATAGCGATACAAATATGGTAAAAACAGAGAACACATGCTCGAATTAAAAGGGTTTACATCAGAGTACAAAACAAAGACATAGTCTTACACAACGTCACAGCGGAAGTCTAATTTATTCAACTCTCTCACGAAAAGGAAAACTAAAGGCGCCGTGCTCCACAGGGACGCCGACTGGTTGACCCCAGCTCAGAAGTACGGAAGATCCTCCGGAAAGTCCGCGAGGGCGGCGTCATTCACTGCTTCTCCATCTGTTACCCGTCCGGGATTTTGTTGGTCGTTGACAAGTGTAAGTATTCCATCATACTCAGCAAGTGTAACATAGAGGTATGAAAGGCTTAAAAGGGCTTGACTCGGTTGAACTGCATTTAGCATTTTTAGTTGGTTCTTTTTAACGTTATCCAACTTACTACAAGTGTGAGCAACTCCCGGTTGTAAACCCATGAATAGAGTGTAAGTGTAATTACAGGAACAAACGTCATCTCTATTTATGAGAGCCACTAATCAGAAAGGATCCAGACCGCTCGTGACCGTGAGCACGGCTATCATGATAGATTTACACTCTGCAGAGGTTTCGCCCTTTACCCAACCGTTAGCGTAAAAGCTCAAGGAGCTTTCAACCCAACCACGCACGTACCACACTTCCGAGGTGTGAGTGCATAGGGACGCTACAAGGTTTTTCACAAGACACCCTAACAAGCACAGTAGCCGTTTTGGTCCAACTTGCAGCGCATGGCCCCAAGGCATCGAGATCGACCGTCGCTCAGGGCGCAACGTGAGGGGGGTCAATGGCATCCGAAGCGCGGACCTCAGGGCGCAACGTGAGTCCATCAAGCGCGACGTGTGGGGTATCCAGGGCGCGAACGTGGACACCCCCAACACGGGACTGTGCCTAACGAGACATAGCCAACGGATCTCAGAGCGCAGGTGAGACCGTCCTCGATGGATCAAGTCCATGCTTGAACTGCAGTTCCCCACGTACGCCTTTCGGTAACCACTGGCGAGCTAGAGACGTACGAGCTACTTGACCAAGACCAGAGCCATAATAGTTCCGGCGGTGGCGACTGGTTCCTGGGTTGCCGCTTTCCGAACCGGACCTTACGGAGAGACGCTAGAACAAAGCACACAGCCCTTGCTCTAGCTCCCTGAGCCAAGTTGCTAAAGAACAAGTTTTACTGTCACGTTGAAGTGAACCTTTAAATCAATATTAACACTTAAATAAAGGTGACAGTAGCTGCGCTTAGCAAAGACTACCCATAAATGCATGAACCCGGGGTATAACAAGGACAGGATAAAAGTAGCTAGGTACAACCTTAAGGCTTATCAAATTAGACACATGCAAATATGAATGATCGATTAAAGGTGAATAGGTTGCAAGGAATTTCCACGTTACACTTGCCTTCCTCGAAGGGTTGCTGCTGCGGGTCCTGCTCCTCGTAGCCCTGGTCGTACGCGAACTCGAACGGGGCGGGCTCGAACGGCTCACCGGCTGCCACACGAATCACCATACAAGCATCCAGACAAACCAATACATGCAAGCAATGATATTCTATTAGAACAGTACACCAAACAGTAGAAAAAAGGTAAAAGAAGGTTACAAAACTATTCTACACTTCGCTACGAACGCATGAGCGCAAGAATCACTCAAATCGGAGCTAGAACGCGAAAACTACGCTAAAAACAAGCCACAGGGACTTGCTGGCAAGAAACAAGAACAACCAGGGGCCTAAACGCGATAAAAAGGACTAAACTGCGAGAAAACTAAAACTGCGCTGGACCTATGCGTAAAACAGAGAAAACTCGGGGGCCTAAACGCAAAAGCGGCTGACGGCGGCGGGGCGGCTGACGGCCGGCTGACGCCCGGCTGGCGTCAGCCCGACGCCGTCCGCTGGCGTCAGCAGGGGGGGCGGGGCCGGCGCGGCGCACTGTGCCGTGGACCGGCCCGTGGACCGCGCGGCGGCCGCGGTCCATGGCCCACGGTGCGCCGGCCGCGTACCGCTTCGGCGGGATTTAATCCGGGCCGTTGCGGCCGGATCCAGCGGCGGGGAGGGGCTGCGGGCGACGGCGGGCGGCGGCGGTCGCCGGCGCGCGGCGGCGCCATGGCCGGCGGGGCCGCGGATGCTTGCGCGGGCGCTGCGGCTCGCGGGGGACGACGCGGAGGGCACGGGGAGGTCGAGCAGCTCACCGCGGTGACGATGGGGGCGTCGACGGCGAGCTCCGGGGCGCTGGGGCGTCGGCGGCGAGCGGCGGCGCTGCGGTTTGGTCCGGCGAGCGGCGGCGCTAGCGCGGGGGGCGAGGGAGAGGGCTAGGGCGAGCGCTGCGGGGTGGAAAAGGGGGCGGAGCTCGCGGCGACGGGTTTTAAAAAGGGGAAGGGGGCGCGGCGGCCGCGGGGTAACGCCCCTGCCTTCAATGGCAGGCGGCGGCGGCTGCGGCGGTGATCGCGGGCGGCGGCCGCGGGCGGGGAAGGGGCTGACAGGCGGGGCCCACCTGTCGGCGGCCGCGGGCGAGGGGAGCTGGAGCGCCGCGCGCTGGGCCGGGACGCGCGCGCGGTTGCTGGGCCAGCGGCCCAGGGGGGGGCGCGGTTGCGGCGAAGCGGCTGGGCCGGCGCGGCTGCGAAGCGGGCTGCGCGCGCGGAGGAAGGAGAGAGGAGGGGGGGGCTGGCCTGCTGGGCCGCGCTGGCTGGCTGGGCTGCAGCGGGGAAAGAAAAGGGAAGGAAGGGGAGAGGGGGGGAAAAGTGCAAGGGGCAAAGATGGACTTTGAGGAAAAAGAAGAAAAACAAAAAGAGAAACAAAACAACCCAAGCAACCAAAAATTGTGCAGCAGCATGAATGCAACATACATGTTCCTAAACCTTATATTTGATTTTAATTTCTCCGAAAAAGGTTTATTTCCCTATGATTTTTATGAACAATTGGATAAATACCATTTAATTACTAGAAATTTTACAAAGGCATTTTTAGGGTGTTACAAACCTACCCCCCTTAAGATGAATCTCGCCCTCGAGATTCGGGTGTGGATGTGGATGCGAAGAGCTGTGGATACTCTGCCTTGAGATCCTCCTGTCTTTCCCAGGTAGCCTCATCCTCTGAGTGCCGGCTCCATTGAACCTTGCACATCCGGATTACCTTATTCATGGTTACCCTCTCAGATTCTTCCAATATCTTAATTGGATGCTCGTCGTAAGTGAGGTCTTCCTGCACGTTCAGCTCCTCGAGCGGGATTTGTTCCTCGGGTACCCGTAGGCACTTCTTTAGCTGCGATACATGGAACACATTGTGTACTCCGGACAGCTTCTCTGGCAACTCTAGTTGATAGGCCACTTCGCCTTTCCGTTCTAACACCTGAAAGGGGCCGATGTACCGAGGTGCTAGCTTGCCTTTCACATTGAACCTCCGTACTCCTCTCATGGGTGACACTTTGAGGTACACGAAGTCTCCGACTTCGAAGCTGAGGTCCCGCCGTCTGACATCGGCATAGCTCTTCTGCCGAGACTGTGCGGCCTTCATGTTCTGCCTGATTATTTGCACTTGTCGCTCCGCCTCTTTCAAGATCTCAGGCCCGAACACTTGACTTTCCCCAGTCTGATTCCAGAACAACGGTGTTCTACACTTCTTCCCATACAACGCCTCGAAAGGTGCCATCTTGATGCTCTGCTGGTAGCTGTTGTTATAAGAGAACTCCGCATAGGGTAGACTCTTATCCCAACTGATGCCATACTGTAGAGCACATGCCCTCAACATGTCCTCCAAAATCTGGTTGGTCCTTTCGGTCTGCCCGTCTGTCTGTGGATGGTAGGCTGAACTGAATTGCAACTTCGTATCCATGGATTCATGTAGTTTATGCCAGAAATGTGAGGTGAACTGGGTACCCCGATCAGACACTATCTTCTTCGGTACCCCGTGCAGGCATACGATCCTCTCCATATATAGCTCTGCTAGTTTGGCCCCCGAATCCGTGGTCTTCACCGGGATGAAGTGGGCCACTTTAGTCAACCGGTCCACGATTACCCATATAGAATCGAACCCTCTCTGTGTGCGAGGCAGTCCCGTGATGAAATCCATTCCTACTTCCTCCCACTTCCACTCGGGTATCCTCAACGGTTGCAGCAGTCCGGCTGGTCTCTGGTGTTCGGCTTTGACTCTTTGGCATGTGTCGCATAGGGCTACGTATGTCGCGACGTCTCTCTTGAGCCCATACCACCAAAACTTTTCCTTGAGGTCCAGATACATCTTGGTGCTCCCCGGGTGTATAGAGTACGCGGAGTCGTGGGCTTCCCTCAAGATTATATCTCTGATGGGTTGTAGGTCTGGCACACAGATTCTATCCCCGTACCACAGAGTTCCCTGTTCATCCACTCGGAACTCATGTGCTTTTCCCAGTTGGACTTGTTGGATCAATTCCTTGATCCTCTCGTCCTCGAGTTGACCCTTTCGGATCTCGTGTTCTAATGTCGGTTCCACGACCATTTCAGTCACCTTGGCCACCATACCTAAACTCATCCGTTCCAACTCCATTGCAAGTTCCTCTGGCAAACTAGTACCCATAACCATATTCACATAGCTCTTCCTACTAAGGGCATCTGCCACTAAGTTCGCCTTTCCTGGATGATAGTGAATCTCCAGATCATAATCCTTGATTAGCTCCAACCACCTGCGTTGCCTCATGTTCAGCTCCGACTGCGTGAACACATACTTGAGACTCTTATGGTCGGTATAGATATCACATTTGTGCCCAATCAGGTAGTGCCTCCAGATCTTCAGAGCATGAATCACTGCTGCCAGCTCCAGGTCATGGGTCGGGTAGTTCAACTCATGTTTCCTTAGCTGCCTTGAAGCATATGCCACAACCTTGCCTTCCTGCATGAGCACACATCCTAACCCTTGCCGGGACGCATCACAGTAAACTGAGAAACTCCTGGTTATGTCTGGCAGTACCAACACTGGTGCAGTGGTCAACCGTTTCTTCAATTCCTCGAAGCTGGCCTGACACTTCTCAGTCCAAACGAACTTGGCGTCCTTTTCCAACAGAGCTGTCATGGGTTTAGCGATCGCAGAGAATCCCTGAATGAACCTCCGATAATAACCTGCCATTCCCAAGAAACTCCGGATCTCGCTCACATCTTGTGGGGGGTTCCAGTTGAGCACATCACTGACCTTCCTTGGATCAACAGCGACTCCTCCATTAGACAAAACATGGCCCAAGAATGATACTTCCTTTAGCCAGAAGTCACACTTGCTCAACTTGGCATACAACTGATGTTCCCTGAGCCTCTGCATCACTAGCCTCAGATGTTCCTCGTGTTCCTCTTCATTCTTCGAGAAGACCAGGATATCATCGATGAACACCACCACGAACTTGTCGAGATAGTCCATGAACACGCTATTCATAAGGTACATGAAGTAGGCCGGGGCATTGGTCAACCCGAAGGACATGACTGTGAACTCATATAGCCCATACCGGGTAGTGAAGGCGGTCTTAGGGATATCCGTAACTCGAATCCTCATTTGGTGGTAACCTGACCGAAGATCTATCTTAGAGAACACACAAGCCCCCCTCAGTTGGTCAAAGAGATCATCAATCCTTGGCAGAGGGTATTTGTTCTTGATTGTCACTTCATTAAGAGCTCGGTAATCGATACACATCCGCTGTGTCCCGTCCTTTTTATCCACGAACAACACCGGTGCTCCCCAAGGCGAAGAACTAGGACGGATATACCCTTTGGCTAGCAGGGCCCTTAATTCATCCTTTAATTTTTCTAATTCTTTAACCCCCATTCTATATGGCCTCTTGGCTATAGGTGCTGTCCCAGGTTTAAGTTCAATAATAAACTCTACTTCGCGTTCCGGGGGCATACCTGGCAACTCCTCTGGGAACACGTCCGGGAATTCGCTCACCACCCGGATGTCTTCGAGTACCTTGCCCTCAGCTTGGTGGGCCATGCTGTGCTCCAAGGAACTCGTAGCCACATATTCTACTTTCTTACCCGTTCCAGCGGTGATCTGCACCGTCCTCTTGGAACATTGCATCACCGCATCGTGCCTTGCTAACCAGCTCATTCCCAGGATTAGATCCATTCCAATGGAATCCAGGACTATCGGGTATACAAGGAAGTCTACCCCCCTTATAGAAAGTGGCACTTTAGGACAGTATAATGTGGCTCGTAATTCCCCTCCCGGTGAATTAACTACCATAGTGTTTTTCATGGGTTGCATGAGCATTGAAGCCTTTTTCACAAACTCGGCAGATATAAAAGCATGCGAAGCTCCAGAATCAAATAAGACTGTTGCAGGGTGTGAGTTGACTGGGAACGTACCGACGATCACATCAGCTGCCTCTTGAGCCGTCTCTGCTCCCATGTGGTTGAGCTTGCCCTTTGCAAGGTTCTGTTGGCCTCGGTTACCTTGGGCTTGCTGTTGATTCCCATTTTGTTGTCCGATCCTCTGATTGTTGACATTCTGGCCAGCATTCTGAGCTCTCTTGGGACAGTTGTTTGAATAGTGCCCTTGTTCACCACAGGTGTAGCATGCTCTTGCGCCAGCAGGTGCGTTGTTGGCCTGAGGGAGGCGTGGCTGACCGCCCTGCTGTTGATTCTGATAGCGCTGCTGTAGCTGTTGCTGGTTCTGGTGGCGGTACTGCTGCTGCTGCTGTGGTGGTGGATACTGAGGGCGCTGTGGGTTCTGATTGCGATTCAGAAGACCAGAC
This sequence comes from Urochloa ruziziensis, assembly GCA_015476505.1. Lineage (NCBI taxonomy): Eukaryota > Viridiplantae > Streptophyta > Magnoliopsida > Poales > Poaceae > Urochloa > Urochloa ruziziensis. The sequence continues at coordinate 22,257,655 of CM027122.1, read as the reverse complement.
TGACCCTGATAGCGCTGCTGCTGCTGTGGTGGTTGGGGGTTGTAGCGAGGCCGACTGCTGCTTCCAGACTGCTGGTTCATGTATTTCCCCTTCTTATCTTCAATTTCCTGACGTTTGTGCTCTATCATCAGGGCTCCATCCACCAGTGCTCCGAAGTTCGGGAAAGTGATGCACATGATTTGAAGCTGTATGGTGTCATGGAGACCATTCCGGAAGCGGGTCTGCCTCTTCCGGTCAGTAGACACATCTTCGGGAGCATAACGGGCCAACTCCATAAACTTGTCACGGTAGGCGGTGACACTCATGCCTTCTTGTTTTAGTGCCAGGAATTCATTCTTCTTCAGTGTCATTAATCCCTCGGGCACATGGTGCGCACGGAAGCTGTCGCGAAACTGCTGCCAGGTGATCCGGTTGCGGTCAGGCTGAGAGACCTGATACGTCTCCCACCAGTCCAGAGCGGCTCCCTGAAGTTGCCCTGACGCATAGAGGACTTTCTCTCTATCATCGCACTGTGCAATGTCCAGCTGCCTCTCAACTGATTTGAGCCAGTCATCTGCTTGCAGGGGGTTGCTGGCATGGGAGAAGGTAGGCGGGCGACCTTTCATGAATTCTCCCCGCTTGTCCCTGACCGGCACGGGGGGTGGCGCTGCTGGATGCTGCTGGTTCTGTTGCACCACCTGTACTAGCTGTTGCATCAGCTGAGTCTGCATCATAAACATCTGTTCCACCGTAGGTGGTGGTGGTGGCGGTGGCGGATTGGCATTGTTAGTATTGTTTGCGTTGTTTCCACCCTGGTTTCCTGTGTTCCCAATGTTACCAGCAGACCTCCTGGTGTCAACCATCTGTCATTATAGCATAATTCCCCATGGTTACGTTATTGTCCACAATATCATAATCCAAAACTAGTGCCGATAATGCTTAGAGTGAGCATGGTACTGACAGGATATGGTATGAAGGTAAAAATAAATGGGATGGGTAACAGCAGAGATAAAACCCAACTAGTTATTCATTAAACCTTAAGCCTTAATCCAAAACTAGATGGTTACAAGCTGGCGCCAGCGCCCATCACAAACATTGCAAAAATCCAACTCAAACATAAGCATAATGATAATCCAACCAAACATTTAAGGACATAGATCACACACGACTTGACACTAACACACCAGTTTTTGACTCAAAAGAAAAGCGTAACGAACGATCCCTATTACATCTCATGGTGGACATCTAGGGGTCGACGGTGGTGCGGACTGAAACGTCGCCGTAGCGGGCCCTCTTGCGAGGTGGGGACTCTCCTGCAAACACCGGACTGCGAGGGGGGGGTGCTCCCATCATGGTCTCCAGGTTCTCAATCTTCTCATAAGCAGCCAGGAGCCGGTTCCTCAAGAGTTGGTTCTCATCCAGTGCGGCATCCAACTCGGTGTTGGTGGTAGCCAATGCTGCCACTGCAGCGACCAGCTGGGGGTCTGTCTCCTCTGCAACCGAAGCGATGCGGCAAGCTGCCTCGCCACTCCTCCTGCGGGGAAGGTACCTGTCCGACTCGAACTCAATCTCCCCCCAGAGCCTGTCCCTGTAAGCGTAGAGGGCCTGGCGTGCGGCGTCCGCGATCCCTGCTGCCTGAGTGGTCCTATCACTCAAAGCAAAGTGTGAAGTGACCTGCTCTGCTGCCCTCATGGTCCTGTTGGTCACCCGTACGCGCACCTCCGTACTCCAATAGCCAGGATGGTCGGGGTGAGTCCAGAAGGAGCTGTGGTACTCTACCCCAACCCTGCTGGAACCGTAGTGGTCGCGGAGCATGCTGATCAGGCGGGTATGGTAGAAGTGGTCGCCCCCATCTCGAACGTAGACAGTGCTGGTCCACCTCCTCTCTGGCTGAGGTGGCTGTGCTGGTGGAGTAGGTGGCGGCGTGGGCTGCTCCCTATCATCATCATCATCATCTGAGTCATCGGAGTCCACTGGATCATCACCAGATCCATCTCCTCCTGGGGCGATCTGCTGACCAGCTGGGGCCTCCTGCTCTCCTGCTGGAGCCTCCTGATGCTGCCCCTGCTCAGCATCCATCATCTCCACTTCCTCGGGGTCCTCCTCCTCCTCTGTCTGCTCCTGCTGCTGCTGCTCCAGCTGCTGCTGCTCCTCAACCTCCCTCTGGAGCTGCTCCAAGGCTTGCTCCCGTCTCCTCTCCCACTGCTCGTAGGCGTCCTGGGGGCGGATAACGGCGAGCATGGCCTCACTGACACGAGGCGGAAGGTAACCACACATCCTCTTGCGCGGGGTCATCTTCGTGCGGGCCATCTATAGCAAGGGAGGGAACAGGTAGAAACAAAAGAGTTAAACATTTTCACAATAAAGAAAACAACACCATTTAAATACAATTAAAACCTGTAGAACAAAAACAAGACATCTCTTTAAGAAGGAAAAAAAAGATCTAAATAAATCAAGACGGAACAACATTTTAGAATAAAGCTAATTCAGATAAGACTTGCTGAAAAGAACATCCTTTTTCATCAGAATTTAGATAAAGCAAAACAAGACAGCGGATAACAACATTTCAAATACTAAGACAAAACAATGCATTTTAGCTTAAATAAAATAAACTAAAAGATAGCAAATAACATCATTTCAAAGATATTAGGATAAAACAGTGCATTTTAATTTTAAAACAAATAAAATAAACTAAACTAGATAGAGGAGCAAGGATAAAATAAAATCTAATCGTCCGTTCTATCTGGGCTGCGGTCCTACAGTCAGCACGGCTCTGATACCAATTTGTCACACCCGATTTTATACAAAAACCGAATGCGGCCATATGTGTGCCCAGGAAGTCCACAACCACATATAGCGATACAAATATGGTAAAAACAGAGAACACATGCTCGAATTAAAAGGGTTTACATCAGAGTACAAAACAAAGACATAGTCTTACACAACGTCACAGCGGAAGTCTAATTTATTCAACTCTCTCACGAAAAGGAAAACTAAAGGCGCCGTGCTCCACAGGGACGCCGACTGGTTGACCCCAGCTCAGAAGTACGGAAGATCCTCCGGAAAGTCCGCGAGGGCGGCGTCATTCACTGCTTCTCCATCTGTTACCCGTCCGGGATTTTGTTGGTCGTTGACAAGTGTAAGTATTCCATCATACTCAGCAAGTGTAACATAGAGGTATGAAAGGCTTAAAAGGGCTTGACTCGGTTGAACTGCATTTAGCATTTTTAGTTGGTTCTTTTTAACGTTATCCAACTTACTACAAGTGTGAGCAACTCCCGGTTGTAAACCCATGAATAGAGTGTAAGTGTAATTACAGGAACAAACGTCATCTCTATTTATGAGAGCCACTAATCAGAAAGGATCCAGACCGCTCGTGACCGTGAGCACGGCTATCATGATAGATTTACACTCTGCAGAGGTTTCGCCCTTTACCCAACCGTTAGCGTAAAAGCTCAAGGAGCTTTCAACCCAACCACGCACGTACCACACTTCCGAGGTGTGAGTGCATAGGGACGCTACAAGGTTTTTCACAAGACACCCTAACAAGCACAGTAGCCGTTTTGGTCCAACTTGCAGCGCATGGCCCCAAGGCATCGAGATCGACCGTCGCTCAGGGCGCAACGTGAGGGGGGTCAATGGCATCCGGAGCGCGGACCTCAGGGCGCAACGTGAGTCCATCAAGCGCGACGTGTGGGGTATCCAGGGCGCGAACGTGGACACCCCCAACACGGGACTGTGCCTAACGAGACATAGCCAACGGATCTCAGAGCGCAGGTGAGACCGTCCTCGATGGATCAAGTCCATGCTTGAACTGCAGTTCCCCACGTACGCCTTTCGGTAACCACTTGCGAGCTAGAGACGTACGAGCTACTTGACCAAGACCAGAGCCATAATAGTTCCGGCGGTGGCGACTGGTTCCTGGGTTGCCGCTTTCCGAACCGGACCTTACGGAGAGACGCTAGAACAAAGCACACAGCCCTTGCTCTAGCTCCCTGAGCCAAGTTGCTAAAGAACAAGTTTTACCGTCACGTTGAAGTGAACCTTTAAATCAATATTAACACTTAAATAAAGGTGACAGTAGCTGCGCTTAGCAAAGACTACCCATAAATGCATGAACCCGGGGTATAACAAGGACAGGATAAAAGTAGCTAGGTACAACCTTAAGGCTTATCAAATTAGACACATGCAAATATGAATGATCGATTAAAGGTGAATAGGTTGCAAGGAATTTCCACGTTACACTTGCCTTCCTCGAAGGGTTGCTGCTGCGGGTCCTGCTCCTCGTAGCCCTGGTCGTACGCGAACTCGAACGGGGCGGGCTCGAACGGCTCACCGGCTGCCACACGAATCACCATACAAGCATCCAGACAAACCAATACATGCAAGCAATGATATTCTATTAGAACAGTACACCAAACAGTAGAAAAAAGGTAAAAGAAGGTTACAAAACTATTCTACACTTCGCTACGAACGCATGAGCGCAAGAATCACTCAAATCGGAGCTAGAACGCGAAAACTACGCTAAAAACAAGCCACAGGGACTTGCTGGCAAGAAACAAGAACTACCAGGGGCCTAAACGCGATAAAAAGGACTAAACTGCGAGAAAACTAAAACTGCGCTGGACCTATGCGTAAAACAGAGAAAACTCGGGGGCCTAAACGCAAAAGCGGCTGACGGCGGCGGGGCGGCTGACGGCCGGCTGACGCCCGGCTGGCGTCAGCCCGACGCCGTCCGCTGGCGTCAGCAGGGGGGGGCGGGGCCGGCGCGGCGCACTGTGCCGTGGACCGGCCCGTGGACCGCGCGGCGGCCGCGGTCCATGGCCCACGGTGCGCCGGCCGCGTACCGCTTCGGCGGGATTTAATCCGGGCCGTTGCGGCCGGATCCAGCGGCGGGGAGGGGCTGCGGGCGACGGCGGGCGGCGGCGGTCGCCGGCGCGCGGCGGCGCCATGGCCGGTGGGGCCGCGGATGCTTGCGCGGGCGCTGCGGCTCGCGGGGGACGACGCGGAGGGCACGGGGAGGTCGAGCAGCTCACCGCGGTGACGATGGGGGCGTCGACGGCGAGCTCCGGGGCGCTGGGGCGTCGGCGGCGAGCGGCGGCGCTGCGGTTTGGTCCGGCGAGCGGCGGCGCTAGCGCGGGGGGCGAGGGAGAGGGCTAGGGCGAGCGCTGCGGGGTGGAAAAGGGGGCGGAGCTCGCGGCGACGGGTTTTAAAAAGGGGAAGGGGGCGCGGCGGCCGCGGGGTAACGCCCCTGCCTTCAATGGCAGGCGGCGGCGGCGGCTGCGGCGGTGATCGCGGGCGGCGGCCGCGGGCGGGGAAGGGGCTGACAGGCGGGGCCCACCTGTCGGCGGCCGCGGGCGAGGGGAGCTGGAGCGCCGCGCGCTGGGCCGGGACGCGCGCGCGGTTGCTGGGCCAGCGGCCCAGGGGGGGCGCGGTTGCGGCGAAGCGGCTGGGCCGGCGCGGCTGCGAAGCGGGCTGCGCGCGCGGAGGAAGGAGAGAGGAGGGGGGGGCTGGCCTGCTGGGCCGCGCTGGCTGGCTGGGCTGCAGCGGGGAAAGAAAAGGGAAGGAAGGGGAGAGGGGGGGAAGTGCAAGGGGCAAAGATGGACTTTGAGGAAAAAGAAGAAAAACAAAAAGAGAAACAAAACAACCCAAGCAACCAAAAATTGTGCAGCAGCATGAATGCAACATACATGTTCCTAAACCTTATATTTGATTTTAATTTCTCCGAAAAAGTTTTATTTCCCTATGATTTTTATGAACAATTGGATAAATACCATTTAATTACTAGAAATTTTACAAAGGCATTTTTAGGGTGTTACAAACGGGCTTTCTGGGGTCGCTATGAACTTCTGCACCATGGCTCATGGCTCCAACAACAAGAACATCTCTGACTACGACTCCGACTCCGACTCCGACTCCGAGGATGAGGTATTGACTGATCCCACCTCTTTGCGTAAGGAGATTGCTAGATTAGAGCAGTTGGTCGATAATCGCGATGATGTGCTTAGGAAGACCAACAAGGAGAAGAGAGAGTTTAGGTCTTTGCTAGGAGAGTCAAAGGATAGAATAGCTGAGCTTGAGGCCTTACTTTCTGAGACTGGAAAGAAGGCGATGGATTTTGAGTCTGTGCTTAGCGAGTCTAGCAAGAAAGTGGCTGAGCTTGAAACTGAGTTGGCAAGTGCTAGAGCTGAGATAGGTGTGTTGAAAGATGCTCCTATTGTTTCTGATGAGATTGAATGCTCTTTCTGTGATGTGCATCTTGCTGATTTGGTAGCTCTTAAGGACAAACACATGACATGCCTAGATGATCTAGAAGATGCTAGGGTTGAGATTGCTGAGTTGAAGTCTAGACCTTCTTTGCTAGGTGCTTGTACTTCTTGTCCTGTTTTACATGCTCAGTTGCTTGAATCTCGTACCATGATCAGTTCACTTGAAGCTCAATTGAAATCTCCTATTGCAAACTCTTGTTCGGCTTGCGTTGTTGTTGCTTTGAGGAATGTTGAGCTGGCGCAATCTGTTGATCGTTTGCGAGAAGAAAATGATGAGTTGCGTCAATGTTTGGGTTGGTTGTCGTGTCGCGAGCCTCAGCTTAAGATGTTGATTGCTGGTTTTAAGAGAGCTGATGGTCGTGGTCTGGGTTCTGAGAAGGTTGGTGAGAGCAGTGATGAGAGAGAGAGAGAGCCTGAGAGTTCCACCACAAACATTCCCACAAACCCACCAAAAGCCATTCTCAAGAACACCTTCACACCCAAACCAAACCACCTGCTAAACAAGCTTGACACCACTCCAGATCCTCCCAAGTTTCCACCAAAGACAGACAACTTTCAGAGGAGAGTGACGTTTGTGAGGAGTGGGGTTTACCAGCCGAGAGAGAGGGCACAGCCGAGAGAAACCCCAAAGCCAAAGCCAGTCCGCTTCCATTGTGAGCATTGTGGAAGGGATGGACACCTTGAGGAGTTCTGTTGGAGGAAGAAGAGGCAGGTGAGAAGAGAGAAGGAGGTGGGGAACAGGGACAGGTACTACTCTTCCCGTAGTGTGCCTGTGTCTCGTTCACCCTGGCCGAGAGGCGAGGCCTTTGTGCGCACAGTTCCTGTTTTTGGCAGTCGTGGTTTTCCAGCTAGTCGTGAGTTTGATAGGCGGCCTCCGGTTCGTGGTCAGTTTGGTTCAGGGAGGTTCGACCGTAGCTTCGAGGCGAGGAGAGAGTCTAGGCCACGTTTTCTCCCGCGTGGTGCTAGAGGTCCGATGGTGAGAGACGAGAGGGTGCCACGTAGTGATGTTGATTTTGCTAACCCCTCTTTTGAGCAGATGGCCCGACACTGGTTTAACTCCTTCTGTGCTAACCCCAGTGTTGAGTCATTCGCTCGTTCTCGTTCTTGCTTTTGATTGTGCAGGTGTGAGGTATGGAGAACATGAGCTTGGTGACTCTTGGTCTTTTGCATGATCAAGGTTTGATGGTTCTCCACACCTTTTTGGATGGCACCGATGTGGCCCTTGTACACTATGTATCGTGAGTATATCCCTCGTACACTCTTGTGTTCGTCTGTGTATATTTAGCTTGCTTTGTGCCTGTATCATGATTTTTATGTTTTCTGTAGCATATTGTACATTTGTTTATCAGGTATCATTTTAGTTGGTATCTTTTGTTGCATTGTGCTCATTTGAGATTTCTCTTCCTTTTATGATGGAGCTTTCCATTTGCTTTTGTACACCTTTTCTAGTTTTTCTAGGTGTCCTTGATTGAGGGGGAGCTCGGCTTTATTTAATGGGGAGAAATTTGCTCAAGTTGGTTTGACAAGGAGATGACTTTGCTTATAGCTTTTTGGATTGCATGAGATTGTGAGTTTGCTGTGTTTGCATTTTGATTGTGCATATCATGGGAGTTTGAAGTTTGCACCTGAACCTTGGATTTGCATTTCAGTTGCACATTCCAAGGGGAGCTGATGATTGAACCTGAACCTTGGATTTGCATTTCGGTTGCACATTCCAGGGGGAGCTTTGTATTTGTGCTATGATCGCGCTTGTGTATTGAGTTTGAGCTTGCCCATTTTTCTACCCAAAACCAGCTTGCAGACATTTTCACTAAGCCACTTGACCAAGTTACCTTCACCCGCTTGCGAGGAGGACTTGGTGTGTGTGCCGTTTTCTGAGCTGAGTTTTGGAGGCTTCTCTTGTAGCATATGTATACTATTGTACCATCTTTGTATCTTGATGTACATTTTTCTTGCTTTTGTATCTTGATTTCATCTTTTGTATCATATCTTAGGATGAGCTTCTGCTATATGCAGTGATTACTACAACTTGCTACTTTTTAGAGTCTAGGCAGGCTGGCTAGGGATTGATTGTATGGATGGCTATGCTCTTGATGGTTTTGATATATATTCTATTGAGATAGTCTCTTTTTGAATTAAAATGACAAACTGAACTTAAATCCTTCACCCATGAGTTAATGCCTTTGCATGTCTTGTTTGAGCCGAAATGGCTATATCTTGCTTAAGATCATGCTAGGATGTGATATTCTTTTCAATTGGGTCAAAGATCTTTGTCATTATAAATGTTTAGCCCATGCTTTATCTTGTGGAGGAGCATAAGCTTCTTTTTGTCGCAAAGACATTTCATGTACCATGCTTAACTTGAAAAACTTGATAAATGAGATGTCTATGCATGAAAGAAGAAAGATGAGAAAACGAAATATTTGCAAAAATTATGCTCATGTCTCTCTGCTTTCACCATTGCACACACTTGCACACATGGGTGCTAAGCGGTTGCATGTTGTTTGCCGGAGAAGTCTCCCATGAGAAGTGAACACATGGCTCCGTGCTTTGACATGACATGAGGTAGAACTTGGGCGTTTATGATGATCTTTTGTCAAGAATGCGTGTCCTTCCATGTTCTTGGTGAGATGAAGTTCATTTTTGCTGGAACAATCCATGGTTAGGACTTTGCTCATGTGGTGACATTTTTGATAAAACTATACAACTTGCTCATGGCTTTGTCAATTGGATATATGTCTTCACCTTCTTGATGGCAATGCCCGTGTGACATGATGAACTATCTTGTTTGCCTTTTCTCTAACTTGTAGCATTTTGTATTGCTCATTGTATATTTGAGAAGCTTGTAGTTGCATTTTGTACATTTTTCCTTGATGTGTGCATTGTCAACAAGGGGGAGAATTTCTGGAGCATTTTGCAAGGGGGAGACTTTGCTGAATTTGTAAGAAAGCTTTTGCTCTAGAAGTTGTTGGATTTGTGTGAGAGTTCGAAAGTTTTGCCAAAGTGAGAGTTTTCGAAAATTTGTGAAGTTTCTGTGAATTTAAACATTGGAATATCTTGTTGGGCATATTTGGAAGGTTTTCAAGTTGGAACGGCATTGTTGCGAGTTTGTTTGTGTATTTTTGGCATTTTTGACCTTGGTCATCTGCCAGGGGCGGTTTAACCGCCCCCCTGGGCGGTTTAACCGCCCCTGTGCTGAGTGCACAAGATTTGTGGAGATTTGAGCCATTTTCGAGTGTTTTTCGCACGCATAAGTTCACTTGTTCAGGGGGAGTTGCATCTTTGCAGGGGGAGTGCTTTGAATGTCCTGAAAAGTGATTTGGAGGTTTTGAGATTTGTGATTTGTGTTTTGTGTTTTTGCTCTTTTGCCGATGGTGTTGAGCCCTTTCACTTCTTCTTGAAGGGTCGGCGTTTCTGGAGCTTTCTCTTGCAGAGTGACTTTGTTTTGGCTTGTTCTTGCTTTTAGTCACTTGCTTGAGTCTTGTTTTCGATTTCTTTTATAATTTCTTCATATCATTGGTTACTATGTGTGTGTTGTCAATGCACTCATCAAGGGGGAGATTGAGGACCCGGTGTGTCTGAGGACCGGTGGATGGTCGCTTCCTGGTGTGATGAGTGATTGACAACATGGTGTGGATTGACGTTTCCCTTGGCTCAAGTATTGCAGGTGTAGAATGCGGCTTGGTTGCATTGGTGCAGGTGAAGAACAGGCGCGAAAGGTCTTAGCCATGGCGGCCTCCGAGGAGCGGAGAGACAAGTAGGCTTGGTTCGAGGGACCCGGTGGCCGGTGGATCAAGTGCGGTTCACATGCTGGCAAGAACGAGCAAGGGGACGTGGTTCCGGTGCGGGGTAGCGGCTCACAACCGAAGCTCGTACGCGGACTGAGAAGCCGGCGCAAGGTAGCGGACTAACAACCGAAGTTTGCGCACGGGGTTTGGTGATTTGGCCACAAAATCATCGGTGGACGGTTTCCCTTGGTTTGGGCCTTAAAACCAAGGACCGAGGACTCGACGAGGTGAGTTCGGGCAGCTGGGCTGAGGTGACCAGCCAGGGGCGGTTTAACTGCCCCCCAGGGGCAGTTTAACCGCCTCCCCCTGGGCCGGCCCAAAACTCGGCGTCGAGGAGCTTCGATCCGGAGGACACGCGGCGTGACTGCATGGCTTGCGTCGGAGGGAAGCTAGCTTGCAGTGGAAGGTGTCCCAGCCGGAAAAATCTTCGCGGAAAATGTCAAATTTGCCCCTGAGGGGTATGTGTCACTTAGGGGTAGTTTAGTCTTTAGAGCAGCACCACTTGGACTATATAATAGACCCCCTAGGGGCTGGTGGCTGTCATCTTAGTAGTCTAGTTTTATTTCTCTTGCACTTGAACTATTTTCCTTTAGTTTTTTCTTTCTAGTTTTCCATAGGCTAGCCAAGTGCTTCACCGGAGAAATCTTTGAGAGGGTTGGATGAAGGGAGGATAGCTAGCCTCTTTGTAAAGAAGTTGACCTCGTGATGTATGGAAGATTTGGCTTTCTTGTATCCCTCTTTGTGTGATTTCGTTGTTCATCCCGTGGCTCTTTTTGGCCCGTTTGGGAGATTTTCGATTCCTTGTGTTTGAGGTCATTTCCTTGCGTGTTTGTTTGGGGGATTCACACATGAGGTCATGGACACTCTTTTCCTGGTGATTTGCCCCCTCAAAACGCAAAGAATCGCTTCGGATTTGGGGATTTTTGGATGAACTCGGGGTGGAAGTGTTCTTCACAAGATCTGAGATTCCGGGAGTTCTAGTGTGTTTGAGGCCGAGATTTTTGGGGAATATACTCCACTGAAGGTGTACATCATCTCCCCAAAGTTTCGTCTCAAGAGCTCAAGCCGTTTGGGAGATCGACTCACGAGTTGACTTTTTCCCGAGAGCTCCCAGATTGACCGCCCCCAGGAGGTTAAACCGCCCCCCTAGGCGGTTAAACCGCCCCTAGGGAGGTTAAACCGCTCCTGGCTGGGTAGAGAAGGTTTTGCCTCATTTCGGTTCGTTTTGTGTTCGTTTCGATCGATTCGAGTTCTGCTGCGTGTTTCTTGCTCCTAGGGTTAGTAGCTTGACAGTGGCTACGTGATCTTGGCAAGATCGCTTTCGGAGGCGTTGGAGTTGATTTGGGAGAATAGCCGGATTGGTTGGAAAGAATTTTTATCCGGCTCCCATTCACTCCCCCCCTCTCTGGTCGCCGATTCGGTCCTTCACCGGGAGCTCGGCATGGTAGGATGCTTCGACTGAGGCTTGGAGACAGCCGAGTCGTTGGGAGAGCACTACCAGCTCCAGCTCTGTTGCTACCCCACCGACGAGGTCTCGCCGCTCTACTTCCACTTGGGACCACGACTCTCTCGTCTAGCAGGTGAGTGAGCTCACCGTGCGTATCGGTGACTTGGAGGAGGCCGTCCACCAGCACGCACAGTCCACTCAGGATTGCAGCAGATGACCGGCAAGAGGATCCTCGGCATGCAGCAGGAGCAGTAGCGTTACCATGAGCAGACGATGGCCTACTAGCGCTCTCGGGGATACTACCCTGATCAGCAGCAGTAGCCAGAATCTAGCTTGGGGGAGGACGTCGACAGAGGAGGTAACTTGTATCTTTATCGCTTTCATAATCTTGCATGATTAAAAAACTAAAAACTTAAAAAGACCAAAATATTTACTGCTTTCCTATGCATGGTTAGAATGTTTATCCTTCATGGCTAAGATGATGAATAGTTGCTCTGTTTATTCTTTCTTTTTGCCTTTATACAACTTAGTAGCCTACCTAAGTCTTAAGTTTGTTGGCCTGTTTGATCAAACTTTAGCTTGCAGCTTGTGGGTAGCGATAGCATGATCCATGCCTAGGTTGTTGTGAGGTGTGATATGGTAGAATAGAATGCTAAGATCTTGTTTATGTGAAACTTGATATCCAGAGTTTTTCTTTTCAAAAACTTAAAACCGCTAAGTTCGTCAATGATGAAGCAATTCCTATCCAAGGCCATATGTTGATCCTATGTTACATAGCCTCCACATATGCTACCTATTATCTCATTGAGCTTTGTCAAATTGTTGTGACCCTTAGCGAGAAGTTTGTCATACTACCATGATCAAGAATCACACATACACACACATCCACCATATGCAAACTTCTACACTAGAAGTTAGCAAGCATACCATCCATCCATTCCACCGCCATAGAAAGCTCCTCAATGTTTCATGACAACTCTCTCTCCCAAATACTAGAAAGAAGAGTCTTGGGCTATTTGAAAAAAGAGTGAGAAAGATGTATAACCAAAGAAGTTATGCCACATACTGTAACGACCCGGGTTTCCGTTTTAAGAAAACCCGACTCCCTGTACCATTGTGATACTCCCTGGATCAAGTAGATATCACGTACAGAACTCATCACAGCGAATATCACATCCATACCACGAATAGAGTACAAATATCTTAATTATTACATCATTCTCATGATAATACGTCTGATACAAGCCCTCAGGGCTGAACGTCAAACAAAAGAACATCCAACGCAGCGGAACTAGGCGTAGATGCCTCCATCTTCTTGATCTCCTCCACAGGCAACTTGCGCGTCAGGACGAGGCCTCAGTCGTACCACCCGTCGTGGTTGAACTCATGCTCATCCTCAGATCCTGCGTACTCAAAGGCTATCCCCAAGAAATGGGATAGGTTCACGTCACCAACTGTATATGCAAGCTTTAAGTGGACTACCATCTAAAGGAATAAAAATATATCAAGGATAGGCTAGGGGTTTCCTATGCAGCAGCAAATTATAAAATAATCATCTCCATACCCATCCATCCCATACCTCACCACATCGGGCTATTCCGGCACGCCGGACTCCCATCTCCTTCTCCACACTCCTCTAAGTCGATGCGAGAGCTCCCTCCCCTCGCATCACACCAACTACGACCGGATCCTGAAAGGAAAGGGAGCAACTTCCCTTCTCCCCGTCTATAGCTGCGAACCTTAATCACTCTCAAATCTGGCTAGAAACGGGGGAAGGTAGAATATCCCAAAATATGAGAGGTAACAGGGAAAGTGGGCAATGTCCATACCGAGGACGCGGCAATACGTATAGGTTTTAGACTCTCGAGAGCTTGTACAACTGGACCCACTCGGGCTGCGAGATGATGGCCGCCATCTCGAGACGCAACCCACAGCACAGACCCTAACCGCGACGATGCCCGCCTGCTCTTCCGGTCTCGGTTCATCGGCTCGCAATCCAATGCTTCGGAAGCTGTGTCGAACTCTCCCACGTAGGGCCAGACGGGGCCATAGTCCTTCGGGGAGACGGTCTCTCCCGTTCCCGTACACCATCCGCCTGATCTTCTCGCAATCCGGGCATCGCGCTAGCTAGGAAGGCTGGAACCCGTTCATATGGGTAAGCGGTAAGTACGTGGGGCCCAAATAAAGTTACCCCACTCGGTTTCAGACCGGGGTGAGCGTCATCGTCCCAAAGGCGTATCCTCCGAAGAAGAACGCAAGTCGTAGTACCCATTATAGGTACCACCGCCAACTCCTATGCTCCTACCCATCCGTGTACCCGCCACAAGTACAGTGTGGGACCCCCTCGAGAGCAGGGGTCTCCCGGCACCTCGGCTATAGACCGAGTTGTTATAATATGCTCACCCCCGCCAAGTTTCCTAAAATCACCATTCACCTGCCGGTTTTATCCCCACACACGCCAAGAATCCTAATCCACAATATCCCATACACATGCAAGCAGCATAGCATTCATATATCATAGTGTATTAGGTAGCAAGGAATTCACGGAATAAATTATGGCTATGCAGGGCTCAAGCATCATCCATTGTAATAAGTAAAGCGCTAGCACATCTAATTGCAATGTCTAATAGGCATTCAAAGGATGGGCTGGGCGTGAACCTGTAGGCTGGATCTCTTCCTCCACGAAATCTTCTGGGTAGAACTCCTCTCCGGTCAGCTCCTGGCCGTCGGTGGATCCTATTTACGTAATTAAAGTAAATACCGAGACCTAATAGTAAATAACTCTAATAAAACCAGCTCAAGAAAGATCCAAATGGACTTATACTTCACACCAATGGCTAGATCATAATTTTAGAAAAATATAGAAATTGGTTTCATATTTTTCTGAGTTAAAATGAATTAGTTATGAATTTTCTAAGTTTCAATCCTTTTCTGGATTTTAAAATAATTACGAATAAGAAAAGAAAAAGGGCCAGGGACCTATTTGTAAATAGTCAGGGGCTTATTTGTAAATAGTCAGGGACCTATTTGTAATTTTTGAAAAGTTCAGGGGTGTTTTTATAAAAAGTCCAGGGTCGGCCGAAATGCTGACTTCAGCAGTGGGCCCTGCTGACGTCAGCGTTGACTGGTCAACGGTCAACGGTCAAAGCTGACAGGTGGGTCCCGTGGTGACGTCAGCAGTGGGCCCTGATGACGTCATCACGAGGGCTTAGGTGCTAAAACTAAAAAGGCCAGGGGGCTTAGACAAAGAGTAGCAACTCAGGGACTATTTTGTAAAGGTTTCGAAATAGCAGGGGCTAAAGTGAAAGATTCCAGGGGCTTCTTTGGAAAAAGGATAGTCTCCGCCGTGGTGGACGTGGTCCATGGTGAGCCGTCTCACTGGTTCACGTGGACCGCGTCCACCGGATCATCCTGCGGCGCGGGCGGATCTGGTGCGGCGGACCACGTGCGGCCTCGCGTGCGGCTCCACAGGAGCGCGACGCGTGGCGGCGACGAGGGCACGCCCACGAGGTGCTCGATGCGCGGTCGGCAGCGGAGCGCACGCGCGCGGCGGCGGTGGCACGCCGGCGGTGGCTCACCCTCGAGCAATCCCGGCGACAAGGGTCGGGATCGGCGCCAAATGGCCTTGCACACGCGTTCATGGGGGAACAAGTCTAGCGTTTGGCTCCTAGGGTCATCTATGGCGAGGGCAAGACAGCGGGTTTGGCGCTCGGCGAGCGTTCGACGGATTGCCCCAAAGGGGTGCTCCGCGGACGGCCGGGGTTCTAGGCTTGGATGGGGTTCGCCAACGCGGGGATCCTGCACAAGATCACCCCTGGCTCGAAGGCCAGGGCACAGGCAGAAGAAAGGGGGCAGCTTGGGTAGGTTGGCCTAGCTACGGAGGCTCATCGGCGCCCATG
This sequence comes from Urochloa ruziziensis, assembly GCA_015476505.1. NCBI lineage: Eukaryota > Viridiplantae > Streptophyta > Magnoliopsida > Poales > Poaceae > Urochloa > Urochloa ruziziensis. Next base: position 22,242,273 of record CM027122.1, on the reverse strand, counting down.
GCGCCGGGCAGCAGGGGGAAAGGGGAAGCGGCGGCGGCGGCTCACCTAGAGCTCAAGGATCGGGCTTGGAGAGGAAGATGGCGGCCGGCATGACGTAGAGGAATAGGTCTTGGCGCGCTTCTCTTCTTGCTCCGGGTGGTCGACGCGGCGGCGGCGGTGCTCCTGCGGCGGCGCGTCCTCGGCGGCTCCGGCTTCTCCTCCTCGCGCTGGCCTTCCTCTTCTTCTTCTTCCCTTGCTCTCCTCCTTCTCCTCGTGCGGCGGCGGCTAGGGTAACTAGGGCAGCGCCCTTGGCGGATGGGGAACAGGGGGAGCGGGTGCTCCCCTGTTTTATGTGGCGGCACAGGGGAGTGGGTAGGAGAGGCCGTGAGAGGAAGGCTCGAGAGGGGACACGCGGCACAGGGTAGTTGGCTGGGGCGTTGTGTAGTGCACTTGGGGTTTTGGGCGTGCGGGCCACGACGCGGGCACGGCGAGAGGAGAAAAGGCGGGCGGCTCGCGAGATAGCGCGGGGTGGATGCCTAATCTAGGTTTTTGTGGTGGAGCTGAGAGGGTGGATCGGGGATTAGGGTTCTGGGGTCCGCGAGAAGATCTCCTGCGGTGCGGAGCAGCGCGAGACGGAGCGGCGGCACTGGGAGAGCGCGGCGGCGACCGGGGCGTGGTGGTGGAGTGGTGAGGGATAAAGCTGACCAGTGGGCCCCACTGGTCAGCGGCAGAGCGGAGGCGGTAAAGGGACGGCGCGGTGAGTGGCGCTGGGCCGAGCTTAGCGGGCCGCGTTGCTTGGCCGAGAGGGGAAAGAAGGAAGGGAGGCCGGGGTTTAGTTCGGACCGGGCTGAGAGTAGGGGGGTGGTTTCCGGACTTTGTTAGCGGGCTGGTTAGTGAGGTTAGGGCCCAAGTTGTTTTTAGTTTTAAACTTTACTTTTTGATTTGGATTTGAATCATTTCAAATCCAAATCCCACTCAATTAAATCAAAATAAATTCCAAATAAAATCCAAATGTTCACACTAACATTTAAACACCTTAACAATAATATTTTATATATATTTTTTATGCCTAAGAATTTTAGGAGAGATTCAATGAAGACAATCTTATATTTTTCCTAGTTAGCATCATATCCATGAAAATTTTTTAAAAATCCACATTTTTATTAACTTAAACATTCCAGAAAAATCTGGGATGTTACAATCTCCCCCCCTCACTAGAATCTCGTCCCCGAGATTAAGGTCGTACCTGGGTCTCGAAGAGGTGTGGGTATTTCTCTCTAAGGTCTGCCTCCTTCTCCCATGTGGCTTCTCGTTCCGTGTGGTTACTCCATAGCACCTTGCAGTATGGAATCGAGCTTCTCCGGGTCTGCTTCTCGCCTCTTTCTAAGATCTTCACGGGGTACTCCAAGTACTCAAGGGTATCTTGTAGGTCGAGGGCTTCGACTGGCACTGTCTCTTCTGGTACTCGCAGGCATTTCTTGAGCTGTGATACGTGGAACATGGGATGCACTCCTGCAAGCTCCTCTGGTAGTTCTAGACGGTAGGCTACCTTCCCGATTCTTTCGGTGATGAGGAAAGGTCCTACAAACCTCGGGGCTAACTTGCCCTTCACGTGAAACCTCTTGGTTCCGCGTAACGGGGAGACCTTAAGGTAAACATACTCCCCCACCTCAAAGGTCAACTCACGTCTTCTCTTGTCGGCGTAGCTCTTCTGTCTGCTCTGGGCTACCTTCAAATTCTCTCGAACCTTGGCCACATTCTCTTCTGCTTCTTCAATGGATGCGGGTCCAAAGAAGGGTCGTTCTCCGACCTCTGACCACATGAGTGGGGTCCTGCACTTCCTTCCATAGAGTGCCTCGAATGGTGACATCTGAAGACTTGCCTGGTAGCTGTTGTTGTACGAGAACTCTGCATATGCTAGGCTTTTCTCCCAGTCCTTGCCGTAACTCAAGACACATGCTCGGAGTAGATCCTCTAGTATCTGGTTCACTCTCTCAGTCTGGCCGTCAGTCTGCGGATGGAAAGCTGAACTGTACACTAATTTGGTGCCCATAGACTTGTGCAATTTTCGCCAAAACTTGGCGGTAAACTGGGGTCCTCTGTCTGACACTATTGTCTTGGGTGCCCCGTGTAACTTGAGAACGTGCTCAACATAGAGGTCTGCTAAGATGCTCACTGAATGGGTGGTCTTTACCGGAATGAAGTGCGCTACCTTGGTGAGTCTGTCTACTATCACCCAAATCGAATCATTTCCCTTTTGTGTGCGGGGCAGGCCATTTATGAAATCCATGCTAATATCTTCCCACTTCCACTCTGGCACTTCTAGAGGGTGTAGTAGTCCTGCGGGCCGTTGATGCTCGGCCTTGATCCTGCGGCAAGTGTCACATCGGGCTACATACTCTGCGATGTCTATCTTCATGTTCTGCCACCAGAAGCGATCCTTCAGGTCTTGGTACATCTTAGTACAACCGGGATGAATCGAGTACTTGGAATCATGGGCCTCGCTTAGAATGGTTCGGCGGAGTTCCTCATCCCGTGGTACGCATATGCGATCCTTCAGCCACACCGTGCCTTGCTCATCTATCCGGTAATCTTCGGCTTTGCCCTTGGCCATAAGCTGCATCAGTCCCTTGATCTCTGGGCAATCTTTCTGTGCTGCGCGAATCTGTTCCTCTAGGGTGTACTTCACATGCAGCTCGCTGATCTTTTCTAATTCTGAGTCTGCGGCATTCTCCTTCTCAATCATAACCCCGCAATAGCTCTTGCGGCTAAGTGCATCGGCGACTACATTGGCCTTGCCGGGATGATACTGAATGTTCAGATCGTAGTCCTTAATCAACTCTAGCCATCTTCTTTGCCTCATGTTCAGCTCAGACTGCGTGAAGAAGTACTTCAAGCTCTTATGATCGGTGAAGATGTCACACTTATTGCCAATCAGATAATGTCTCCAAATCTTCAGGGCATGTACGACTGCTGCAAGCTCTAGGTCGTGGGTAGGGTAGTTTTCCTCATGCTTCCGCAACTGGCGGGAGGCATAGGCAACAACTTTCCCATCCTGCATAAGCACACATCCGAGTCCTTGCCTTGATGCATCACAGTACACTACAAAGTCTCGTCTGATATCTGGCAGGGTCAACACGGGAGTGGTGGTAAGATTGGTCTTCAATTCTTGAAAGCTCTCTTCGCACTTTTCTGACCAGACAAATGGCACATTGTTCTTAAGCAACTCGGTCATAGGCTTGGCAATCTTCGAGAAGTTCTCTATGAACCGACGGTAGTATCCAGCTAATCCGAGAAAACTCCTGATCTCTGTCACGTTTCTGGGCTGCTTCCATTCAGTCACGGCCTTGATCTTTTCTGGGTCAACTGCTACACCTTCTGCTGTCAGCACATGGCCTAGGAAGGCAACTTTCTCCAACCAGAACTCACACTTGCTAAACTTCGCGTAGAGCTGATGCTATCTCAACCTTTCGAGCACAATCCTGAGGTGCTCCTCGTGCTCTTCGGCAGTCTCTGAGTAGATCAAAATGTCATCGATGAACACCACAACGAACTTGTCCAACTCTTCCATGAATACCTTATTCATCATGTTCATGAAGTATGCCGGCGCATTGGTCAACCCGAAAGACACAACCAGAAACTCAAACAGCCCGTAACGGGTGGAGAAGGCGGTCTTGGGTATATCCTCTGGCCGAATCTTGATCTGGTGATAACCGGATCTAAGGTCAATCTTGCTAAAGTACTTGGCTCTCCTTAGCTGATCCAGAAGGTCATCAATTCTAGGCAATGGGTACCTGTTCTTGATTGTCACCGCATTTAACAAACGGTAGTCTATGCATAGGCGAAGTGTACCATCCTTCTTCCTGACAAACAACACGGGTGATCCCCATGGTGACGCACTCGGTCGAATAAACTTACGGTCCAACAGATCTCTCAGCTGCTTCTTCAATTCCTCCAATTCCTGCACGGACATCCGATAGGGTCTCTTGGATATGGGGGGCAGTGCCTGGGACTAGCTCAATGGCGAACTCAACGTCTCTATCCGGGGGTAAGCCTGGTAACTCCTCAGGAAACACATCCGGGTACTCACAAACGACTGGCACATCCGCTATGGTCTTCTCACTGAGGCTGTGTAGGTGGGCCGTAGATGTTTGCTTGGCTGCTACGGGCTCAATTCTCACAATCTTACCACTAGGGTGTGTCAAGGTCACAAGGTGAGGTGAACAAGAGATGTTTCCCTTGTGTAAGGTCAACCAATCCATGCCTAGGATGATGTCAATGTCGTCTGATGGTAGAACCGTGAGGTCGGCTAGGAATTTATGGCCTCTCATCGTGATGCCAACACCCTTGCACATCTTTGTGCACTCTAGGTCTCCTAAGGGTGAAGTGGTGATTATAGGTACGGCTCGGGGAACCATGGGGAGAGATGTATGTGCTACAAACTTGCTAGATATATAAGATCCGGTAGCTCCGGTATCAAACAGAACCAATGCACGAGATCCATTAACAATAAACTCACCGAGTAAGACGTCGGGTGCTTCCTGTGCTTCAGCTTCAGTCATATGGTTGAGCTTCCGCGTGCAACACCTGGCTGGCCTGGGGTAGCGGCTGGTCTGCCACCGGGTGCGGCACCGCGAGCTGGTGTCTGGGAGTTCTTCTTCTCTGGGCAGTCGTAGGACTTGTGGCCTGGCTTGCCATAGTTGAAGCAGGTGTACGGGGCACTCGAACTGTTCTGGCGTCCGTAGGATCCACCAGAAGAGGGGTAGCTAGGGTTCCTCCCTCCGGCAAACTGTCAACTGCCTCCTCCAAAGCTGCGGGTTGGCTGGTTCTGACCTGGGCGGTAGCTGCGGTAGGGTTGGCTCTGTCCCTGTCGGTAACTGGTGCTCCTCTGCTGGCTGGGCTGTCCGTAGCTCGGTCTCTGAGGTGGCCTGTCTCGGGTCAGCTGGTCGAACTTGCGCTTCTTGACTCTCAGGCGTCCCTCGTGGTCCAGCCTCTCCTTCTCGACGGCGATGGCACGGTTCACCATGTGGCGGAGTGTGGGGAAGTCACTCCCAACCACAGTCTGCCTGATCCCATGGTGTAGGCCCCGGTGGAACCAGAACTGCTTCTTCTCTTCAGTGTTGGTGTCCTCGGGAGCATCGCGCATCATCCGGGTGAAGTGACGCTCATACTCCTCCACCTTCATCGTTCCCTGGGTCATCGTGCGGAACTCCTGTGCCTTCTGAACCACAATCTGGCGTGGAATATGCTGATCACAGAAGGCCTTGCAGAAATCATCCCAGGTGATGGCTGCCGGGTTCGGGTGCATCGCGCTGTAACTGTCCCACCATGCTCTGGCTGGTCCCTCAAGCTGATGAATGGCTATGGCAACACACTCTTCATCACTGTAGTCAGAAAAGGTCAAGCTTGGTCTCGATGGTCCTCAACCAGTCATCTGCATCGATCGGGTCTTCTGAAAAGCTGAAGGTTGGGGCCTTGAGACGGATGAACCTCTCGATCTTGCGCGGTAGATCATCAGCGGGTGGTCCTTGGCGGTGTCCTCCTCCCTGAGGGTGTGCGATGACGTTGGCCATCCTCTCCATGACCTGAGTCTGACGGTCCAGAACCTGGGCAAGCGTAGCCACTGGTGGTATGGGCTGTTGCTGTTCCTGCTGCTGCTGTGGTGGCGGTGGTGGCGCACCACGTCCGCGGCCTTGTCCTGCTGGGATCGGGTCAATCTGGATCTCCTCGTCAACGTCCTCGTCTCCTCCCTCTGCGTCCTGCTGCGCGTCGTGTCCGAGCGGCGCCAGGTTGGGGTAGAAGGCTCCTCCATCTCCTCCTCCACGGCCACGGCCAACAGCTGGCTCAGGCGCGGGTTCAGGAGCTGGCGGTGCGACGGCACGACCCCGTCCACGGCCACGGCCACGTCCACGGCCACGAGTGGCGACCGCAGCTTCTTCTTGGGCGGCTGCCTCGAACTGTGCGTTCAAACGACCTGACCTGCGGATCGACATCCTGAGAAAAGGTTTAAGAGAGGGCGTTAGCGTTTTTCTATATGGAGTCGTTCTACAAATAAGCCAGAGTCAATACAACCACAAATAATTCTTATATGCATGTATAAGCTTCTAACATTCAAGAAGAAATCACCATGAAAACTCATTCATTAAATTAAGATCCATTCACTCATCCATGCAGTACAAACCCTAGGTGCTACCTCGAGGCTTGACTCACTAGCCTTGGAGGTCTCGCACACACACACACACGGTACAACGCGAAGAGATCTCAAAAGGGGTGGTTCCTACTACAAGGGTGAACATCTACCATCGCGTACCAGAACAGGCTCACGGCTGACGCAGAACTTACTCTACCTTATTCTAGCTACTCAGCTAACTCAGAACATCCGGGGCTTCTTGTACTCGATGACGGTGCGGTCCTCCCAGGTGTGGCTGGCGGTGAAGAGGGGCTTCATCATAGCCTCGGCCTTCTGAGTCTCTGGGGTCTCAACGGTGTAGATGCTCTGAAAGGGAACCTTGTGGAGTCTCAACGAGCTGGGTCCAACCTTGAAGTCCTCCTTGCGAATCTGTCGCTGCTTCTCTGGTGGTAGCTGGTCGTTGAGCTCCTGTAGCTCCTCGACCCTGATGGAGTTAGCATCCTTCCATGTCTGAAGCATCTTCTTGTTCTTCTCCCTGAGGTAGAGGCAGGTACGTGTGAGTGCGGCGATGTTGTTGGCGTTGCGCTTGCACCTCCGCTCGAACTGAGTGATCCTCAAACCCATTGCACCTGGAGTGGCATTGTTCTTGAGCTCCTCAATCTTCTCGTCGGCCCTCTTCATCTTGTAGTCCATGAGTGCTATGGTGCAGTCCTGCAGCTGCCTGATCCCGTCCAGTCGCTTGATCTCCTTCTCGAGCCTCTGCCTCTCGGTGAAGTCATCGGCGATCATCTGTTTCAGCTGGTCTGTCTCTGCACGAGCCAGGGTGACTGCAGCGTCCCTGCGGCTCAGCTCCTCCGTCAGGTGGTGTACCTGGGTCTTCATGGCGTCCAACTCTCTCTCCATGTTGAGAACGTGAGAAACTCTGTCAGTGGCGGTGGAAACTCTGTTCTGAAGGTTGTTGAGGAAGGCCACGCTTTTCCCTTCTAGCTCTGTCGTGTAGAAGTCGAGGTCGCCGAGGTAGTCTCCGGCTGTGGTGATCGCCGGGTCTTCGACAGCTGCGAACGCGGCTTTGCACCTCGCGTCCTCCGCCTCCTCGTCATCTTTATAGTACTCTATGGGTAGGAGTCGGAGCTCGGTCCCCTCAACCTGTTCCTTCTCCCGAACAAGCAGTACCTGAGTCAGTCTCCGGGCAACTCCCTCCACCGCAAGCTTCGTCGTCAGTCCGACGCCCTCCATGGTGATCCCAGGGCGGTGGTCGTAGGGGTGAAGGTAGACCTTGGCACGGGCACAGGCGGTGTTGTTGATGTAGCATGCTTGCGCTTCCAGTCCAAGGTGGCTCACCGGAATGCCCAAGCGGGCGGCGATGGTAACTAGCCAGTGGACCATGTCTCCTTGGTCCCGAGGGTCCACATGCGTCTTGTGGATCGCGGCCACCATACCTAGGTCACGTAAAAAGAAAGTGTCAGTGTAGGTGAGTAAGATGTTTTCTCAAAGAGACAGTTTTTATAACATAGCTCAAGGGGTAATATACAAAAACAGATCGTATAGAACCCTATTCTATCGACCATGTCTATGGCATCGTCCTACGGGCAAGTATGGCTCTGATACCAACTGTAACGACCCGGGTTTCCGTTTTAAGAAAACCCGACTCCCTGTACCATTGTGATACTCCCTGGATCAAGTAGATATCACGTACAGAACTCATCACAGCGAATATCACATCCATACCACGAATAGAGTACAAATATCTTAATTATTACATCATTCTCATGATAATACGTCTGATACAAGCCCTTAGGGCTGAACGTCAAACAAAAGAACATCCAACGCAGCGGAACTAGATGTAGATGCCTCCATCTTCTTGATCTCCTCCACAGGCAACTTGCGCGTCAGGACGAGGCCTCAGTCGTACCACCCGTCGTGGTTGAACTCATGCTCATCCTCAGATCCTGCGTACTCAAAGGCTATCCCCAAGAAATGGGATAGGTTCACGTCACCAACTGTATATGCAAGCTTTAAGTGGACTACCATCTAAAGGAATAAAAATATATCAAGGATAGGCTAGGGGTTTCCTATGCGGCAGCAAATTATAAAATAATCATCTCCATACCCATCCATCCCATACCTCACCACATCGGGCTATTCCGGCACGCCGGACTCCCATCTCCTTCTCCACACTCCTCTAAGTCGATGCGAGAGCTCCCTCCCCTCGCATCTCACCAACTACGACCGGATCCTGAAAGGAAAGGGAGCAACTTCCCTTCTCCCCGTCCGTAGCTGCGAACCTTAATCACTCTCAAATCTGGCTAGAAACGGGGGAAGGTAGAATATCCCAAAATATGAGAGGTAACAGGGAAAGTGGGCAATGTCCATACCGAGGACGCGGCTATACGTATAGGTTTTAGACTCTCGAGAGCTTGTACAACTGGACCCACTCGGGCTGCGAGATGGATGGCCGCCATCTCGAGACGCAACCCACAGCACAGACCCTAACCGCGACGATGCCCGCCTGCTCTTCCGGTCTCGGTTCATCGGCTCGCAATCCAATGCTTCGGAAGCTGTGTCGAACTCTCCCACGTAGGGCCAGACGGGGCCATAGTCCTTCGGGAGACGGTCTCTCCCGTTCCCGTACACCATCCGCCTGATCTTCTCGCAATCCGGGCATCGCGCTAGCTAGGAAGGCTGGCAACCCGTTCATACGGGTAAGCGGTAAGTACGTGGGGCCCAAATAAAGTTACCCCACTCGGTTTCAGACCGGGGTGAGCGTCATCGTCCCAAAGGCGTATCCTCCGAAGAAGAACGCAAGTCGTAGTACCCATTATAGGTACCACCGCCAACTCCTATGCTCCTACCCATCCGTGTACCCGCCACAAGTACAGTGCGGGACCCCCTCGAGAGCAGGGGTCTCCCGGCACCTCGGTTATAGACCGAGTTGTTATAATATGCTCACCCCCGCCAAGTTTCCCAAAATCACCATTCACCTGCCGGTTTTATCCCCACACACGCCAAGAATCCTAATCCACAATATCCCATACACATGCAAGCAGCATAGCATTCATATATCATAGTGTATTAGGTAGCAAGGAATTCACGGAATAAATTATGGCTATGCAAGGCTCAAGCATCATCCATTGTAATAAGTAAAGCGCTAGCACATCTAATTGCAATGTCTAATAGGCATTCAAAGGATGGGCTGGGCGTGAACCTGTAGGCTAGATCTCTTCCTCCACGAAATCTTCTGGGTAGAACTCCTCTCCGGTCAGCTCCTGGCCGTCGGTGGATCCTATTTACGTAATTAAAGTAAATACCGGGACCTAATAGTAAATAAGTCCAATAAAACCATCTCAAGAAAGATCCAAATGGACTTATACTTCACACCAACGGCTAGATCATAATTTTAGAAAAATATAGAAATTGGTTTCATATTTTTCTGAATTAAAATGAATTAGTTATGAATTTCTAAGTTTAAATCCTTTTCTGGATTTTAAAATAATTACGAATAAGAAAAGAAAAGGGCCAGGGACCTATTTGTAAATAGTCAGGGGCTTATTTGTAAATAGTCAGGGACCTATTTGTAATTTTTGAAAAGTTCAGGGGTGTTTTTATAAAAAGTCCAGGGTCGGCCGAAATGCTGACTTCAGCAGTGGGCCCTGCTGACGTCAGCGTTGACTGGTCAACGGTCAACGGTCAAAGCTGACAGGTGGGTCCCGTGGTGACGTCAGCAGTGGGCCCTGATGACGTCATCACGAGGGCTTAGGTGCTAAAACTAAAAAGGCCAGGGGGCTTACAGAAAGAGTAGCAACTCAGGGACTAGTTTGTAAAGGTTTCGAAATAGCAGGGGCTAAAGTGAAAGATTCCAGGGGCTTCTTTGGAAAAAGGATAGTCTCCGCCGTGGTGGCCGTGGTCCATGGTGAGCCGTCTCACTGGTTCACGTGGTCCGCGTCCACCGGATCATCCTGCAGCGCGGGCGGATCTGGTGCGGCGGACCACGTGCGGCCTCGCGTGCGGCTCCATAGGAGCGCGACGCGTGGCGGCGACGGGGGCACGCCCACGAGGTGCTCGACGCGCGGTCGGCAGCAGAGCGCACGCGCGCGGCGGCGGTGGCACGCCGGCGGTGGCTCACCCTCGACCAATCCCGGCGACAAGGGTCGGGATCGGCGCCAAATGGCCTTGCACACGCGTTCATGGGGGAACAAGTCTAGGGTTTGGCTCCTAGGGTCATCTATGGCGAGGGCAAGACGGCGGGTTGGCGCTCGGCGAGCGTTCGACGGATTGCCCCAAAGGGGTGCTCCGCGGACGCCGGGGTTCTAGGCTTGGATGGGGATCGCCAACGCGGGGATCCTGCATAAGATCACCCCTGGCTCGAAGGCCAGGGCACAGGCAGAAGAAAGGGGGCAGCTTGGGTAGTTGGCCTAGCTACAGAGGCTCATCGGCGCCCATGGCGCGCGGCAGCAGGGGGAAAGGGGAAGCGGCGGCGGCGGCTCACCTAGAGCTCAGGATCGGGCTTGGAGAGGAAGATGGCGGCCGGCGTGACGTAGAGGACAGGTCTTGGCGCGCTTCTCTTCTTGCTCCGGGTGGTCGACGCGGCGGCGGCGGTGCTCCTGCGGCGGCGCGTCCTCGGCGGCTCGGCTTCTCCTCCTCGCGCTGGCCTTCCTCTTCTTCTCCTTCCCTTGCTCTCCTCCTTCTCCTCGTGCGGCGGCGGCTAGGGTAACTAGGGCAGCGCCCTTGGCGGATGGGGAACAGGGGAGCT